>JABXWE010003868.1:0-56146 GCA_014611495.1 Limonius californicus
ACCGCTTTCGCATTACTTCAGGGGGGTGCGGGCGGCCCTTACATACTAAACATTCATGCAACATGCACCCTAAACTTAACTAACCAAATGCGGTTGCCCCAGTCGGGATTCGATCGCCCCAACGGAGCAACTGCATTTAGTGTGACCTCGAGTGGCCAATGCGTTCTCGCACTCGACCACCGCGGTCCCATCCAGAAATACCTATTCCTTGTATTCGAACCATACAAACAATTGTTAGAAAATTTAAATCAGAGGGATGCGTAATAAATTCCCATAAAATAAGAACTAAAAGTAATAACGTTTTAACCGAAGAAATGAAATTAAATATTTTATGTATCACCACGAGTAATAGGTTCACATTTTAATGTATCTAAAACCTCGGTATTTATAACACGAAAAGAATTTAAGTATAAATCGTACAAATGTTCGAATCACCAACAACTATTCGATGGAGACAAAGAAAAAAGAACAATCTTTTGTGAAACATTCTTTAATTTGCGAAATGAACATTATATTAATACATTTTAAATAAGATATTTTTTAGTGATGAAGCAACTTTCACAATAAATGGAGAAGTCAATTCACAAAATCTTCGGTATGAATTATAATTCCTCATCTATCCACTATCCAGTATCCTGATAAACTTATTTTTCAGATATTGGTCCCGCACTAACTGCCATTTACAAAACCTAATTCACAGTTAATACACTGGGAAAGTTAACGTATGACTAGGAATAGTTGAAAATAAGCTTATCGGTCCATATTTTATTGATGGTAATCTCAATACAGCCAAATTTTTAGAGCTATTAAGGAACGACATCATTCCGGCAATAGATAACTTAAACATCGATGACCCGTGGTTTCGGATGGATGGAGCCCCTCCGCATTCCACGAATGAACGAGAAACGACAGGTTTCCAGGACGTTGGATGGGAAGATTCGGTCCTATACCGTGGCCCCCACGTTCTGCAGATTTGTCGCCCAATGACTTCTTTGCTTGGGGATATCTGAAATCAAAAATTTATACAAATATTCCAATACAAAGTATTGATGAATTAAAAGATCGCATACGTACCGAATGCAATAGCTTGAATCCCGACTTTCTTGCCAATTCTGTGCGTGCTTTTCAACACCGTTTAGGTTATTGTTTAGAAGTAAAAGATGGCCATTTCGAATACTTGTTGTAACTGTTACTTTTATTTTCATTTCCGTTTTCTGTTATTGATATTTAATGTTTTAAAACAATAATCGTCGTTGTTGTTCAACTCATTTTGATTTACTTATTTAATATAAACACATCAACATAACCTTAATACTTAAATAATTCACAACTACAGTGGAAATGTATACTAAAAAGAAAAATTCCCTATATATTACACTAGAATTGTATATTGCTCCTCTTTCCTAACTGTGCTCTCTTTATTGTTAGCATAATTTATGCGGTGTAGAGTGTAAGTTATGTACTTTGTAAATATTCCTGGTCGTTAATGTATGGATGTAAATGTTTATTGTTTTCGACTTAAGAGTTCATCCCAACGATGTACCTTAAGTTGTTTTTAAAATGACAAGATGTAGTAAATTGACCTTCCCGTATAATGTCTAATCGGATTTTCTTTACCCATTAAAAACTGTATTGGTCCTATACATACGAATATGGGCTTTACAGAACAGACACTTTCAAGTTTGGTTACTATTAGTAAAAAGGTTGAGACGCATAGAAAGTATTTGGACATACATATTCGAATATGGTAGGTATAACCATACTTACTTACTCCATACTATCAAAATGTTGACACCTCTTAAACAATTCAAAATCACTGGCATTTTCTTGATAGGCGTAAAATATGAATCTGCAATTATTTTTACATGGTAATATGATGCTAAACAATGTCTAGTAACATCGTAATCTTTCGTAACTTAGAATCAACTAACAATGCATTCCATTCGCCCCAACATGTAGAATATAAAATATAAAAAAAAGAATAGTACTCATATGTTCTGAATTAAATATGAATTAAAGCTAGCCATTTCTTTTATAAGCCTTTGTTGCAGAACTATCAATCATAGGGTGTAGTTATTAAGGCGAAAAATTTTGCATGCGGAATTACTTGAAACAAGTATTTACTGTGGTTACAAAATTGAAACTTGGTTTTAATGAAACTTAATCTTTTTTCAATAATTAAGAAGGTCTATTTTTTTTATTTTACATAATGCAGGTGTACTAATGATATTAGTATTATTTGCCTACCTTTCCAATGAGTTTCGTTTACAGAAGGTTATTTTCTCTTTGTTTATGTCAGCATCCTTGAGCGTTTAGTCTGCCACAGTCGTCGTCGTCGAAATGTTTATGTGGTTATTGAAGATTTTATAGCAAATTAAAATTTAGCAAACTGTAAACCTCCTAAAAATAGGTCCCGTTTTATGGAGCGCGCTGTCTGTTTTATATTAAAAGACATTCAAAACGATAATGAAATTGTTTACGTCTATCCAGTAAAATTCTAGAAACTGTTAAAATCGTATCGATTGTGGATTATAGATGTTACAATGTGTAATCGGATGTCGGGAAGACTAGAAACACCCACAATTTTGTCTTCTGCCATTACAGTATGTAACAAAAAGAAAAATTTGTGATTATGCACATATTTGGCTTACACTATACATTTGGCTTATAATGTGATAAATTAGTACTTTAGTGGAAACGCATTGAAGTTCAGTTGAAAGGAGACACTTTTTGATTACTAGAAAGAAATTTGCTCTTAAGTTGAATGTTGAAACTCATTTCAACAGCAAAACAATCAGAAACTATAAGAAATCCTGACTGAATAATTATTATAGTATTCAAAACTATAATCTTGCTTTGCTGACATTCAGTTACATCCATTACTAAATGTTAAGGCTGAAAGATTTAAATTTCAGCATTAAAAATGCTACTAAATTATATTAGAAAATGTAAGAGCAATCGTTTACAGCTAGATATCTTGTAATTAAGCCGCCAGATGATATTATAAAACAGTCGGGAAGTACTTGAACCATAACAATAGAAAACAATAATAAATAATAATAAAATTTCTGATATTGGAGGCCCCTAGGATTAGGTTGCTCCCAATAACAGTGATTATAGCTCTCCAAAAATTTATTTTAATGATATTTTGCTATGGAAGAAAAGTTATCTTAAAACCTCCAGTACGGGGATTTAATTCTCCAGATATGATTCCAAAATTTTGCAAATGTGCATTATAATAATATTTTTCGCTAATTAATCAAGAAAATTATAGGTATTCTCGGCTTATCGGCTTTCTAAATTTTGAAAATGTGCATCAGTATTATTTTGGTAAACTATCAAAGGAAAGTATATTAAACCCATCGTTATGGGTATTTTTTCCCTTAAAATGGAATTTCCATTTCCTAAAGTTTCTTTAAATATGATTTTTCATCCCTTATTGAAGACACTTATATTTCACTAGTCTTCATCTCTTAACGTTTACCACCAAACCCCTAATAGGCACTGTTTTGTGTCGATGTTACTTTCCATATTTTATTCAGGAAAGTTCTGTTAGAATCACTTTTTTTATCTTTATTTAATTTATTTCGTGTTGGATCAATTATATAAAATTTTATATACAAGCTGATTTTAGTATGGATTGAGTTTTACAGCGCGAGCGATCCGTATTAAATGGGTATTTTTTGCTCTTTCTACATGGCTATCCTATTCTTTTCTTTGTTTTTTAATTTTTTTAATGTATGTTACAATATCTACTATTCCACATTGTTCCCTTATTTCTTGATTATTCATTTTGCTCTTCCTGGGTTTTCGCAATATTATCGTAAATATGTTCATTTCGGCTGTTCTAAGTATTTAATTTTCTTTGTGTCGACTTGTGTTTCTACTTTATATATCAAACCAGGTCTTATACTGCAACGTTATAAAATATTTCGGAAGTTATCAGCAAACACATTTGAAAAAAGTGTTTTAAATTCACCGCTTACATTTTTTCTATGTTCTGAAATCGTTTCCTTTGATAACAGTTTTCAGGAAAGAGAAATGTCTGCTGGCGCCCAGTTAGGTGAATATGGTGGGTGATTGATACCAAAGAGGAGAAATCACAATCAATGCAGAATAGGCAGGTGAATTGACATGCAACAAGAATCAACTACTTTTTTCTTGAAATTGCCACCGCACTCAAGAAATAATATTTTTATCACTTCAACGTAGAATGCACACCTTGTTTATGGAATAAGATAAGCATCTTGGTTTTGATTATGGATTTTCTCAAACGTAACTTTTAGGGTCTTGTTGTTGTTTTGCCAGTTTACTGCATATGTACTTTGAAGTGTCGTTTTAGAATTGTACCGGAGCACCCATGTCTCATCGCCAGTAACAATGCAGTTAAGAAAATATGATGCTTGCAATAATACTATTTTTGCTTATTCGTAAGACTGTGTGAAACAAACTTTAAAAAATGACTCTTTCCTAAATCTTCACATTTAATTTGTCAATTCGTGTCCTTATTGATGATACAACTCATCTGCTATCATACGAAGGTTTATTCGGTGTTATATTGCCACCATTTCACGAACTGTTGGCAAATAGATTTCTATTTCTAAAGTTTGACCGATACTCGCTTCTGGCGTCATTCTGAATACCCTTATGTCCACCTTTGAAACGTTGAAATCACCGCACACAGCTTTCAACAGTTTATAAGTGTTTATTGGGGTTTTCCCTAATTTACAGGAACATGTTATATTCACTCCTTGCTCTATAACTACTAACAGAAACACGCTGTACGTGCAAGCGTTTTGCACAAAAACTAAAAGCTATTTGATCTCCGCTTGACCACTCTCTATTGATAAAATTGTGAACTATTACGACTCAGTACTGGAGCATCAATCCGGGAACGTAATTGCTCAAACTCGTATGTCGTATGCTTCCTTTTAGTATACTATATAATATTGGTTTTTACTAGAAAGTCCTTAATCAAGATTTAGAAAAGGTTGGAATAATAGCTATAACTGTAGAAAATCGTTGGACACGTATTTTTTTTAGAGTGATTAGCTTTAAACACGTTTTCAGAGACCGCACCATGATAAAAGAGTTTTACAGATTTCCATTTCCACGACCCACTGACTTTTTTAATACTGGTGGTTAGATCAGCGTGTTATACACTATATACAGGGTGTTAATGAATTGCAGGGACAAACTTCTAGAGCTTAAAGTATACATGAAAACAAACATTTTTTGTTAATAAATGTATGGTCAAGAGTGTTTCCTTTCAGGGATAGAGCTTCTCAAAAATTCTTTAAGAAGCGCCTAAATGTAGGCAACTCAATTTACTACTTACTATTTGTTTCCATAACGACGGAAATTAATACAGAATAAATAAAGCCCTCTTTCCCATTTTTCAAATTTATCCTGTATTAATTTCCGTCGTTATGGAAACAAATAGTAGGTAGTAAATTGAGTTGCCTACATTTAGGCGCTTCTGACAGAATCTTTGAGAAGCTCTATCCCTGAGAGGAAATACTCTTGACCATACATTTATTAACAAAAAAGGTTTGTTTTCATGTATACTTTAAGCCCTAGAAGTTGGTCCCTACAATTCCTAAACACCCTGTATATAATTTGGTTACAAGAATGATGTAACTGAAATACAATTCCTAGAGAGGACAGTTCGAGAGCTCCTCAGTAACTACATTTTGTATAACGTGCTCTTTAATTAACAAACATTATATTTATTGTATTAACTGATTTATACCTAGTATTAATTAGTTGTCCGTGTCACTGGTTTCAGATGAAGATAGTAGCACATCTTGACGTAGTTTACGTATCAATCTTTTGTGAATAATTTTGTTACCAATTGTAAAGTATGCAGCTCCAGAGCATTGGGACAGCTTGCTGTAGAAGTTCTTCGCCGGATGTTCTAGAAAACTGAATCGTCATAATATTTAGTTCAGCATCATCACATTTTATTTTGTTTTACGATTTATAATTGCATATAGTTTTGTTAGCCGAACATAAGCCTCATTTTGTTTTTTATTGAAGTGAAGATTCTATGTTAGTTAGTATGGTACGGTAGTAAATATTTGATTGACTGATCAGGTGGGTTCTACTCCACTCCTCGGCGATTAATTACTATTTTTAACGGATTATTAGGTTTCTCAGAATGAACACGTTTACGTCGCACTTATTGGCATTCGGTTGAAGACACCATCTTGGGTACCACGAACTGATTTCATTTATTATTCCGTGTAGGATATTTCTGGCTATATTAATTTCTTGATGTTGAGAGATGACCGCAGTGGCCTGTGTATATCGATATAGAATCATCTCCAATGGCTGGGAAGTATATGTTAAACAAAGTTGGGTCTAATATCGATCCCTGTAGCATTCCTGCTTCTACGGGGTTGCTGTAGAGTGCTCTGTTCCGACACGTCGTATTTTGAAAGTGCGTGATTGTAGGAAGGATGTTATTATAAGCAATAGGTACTTAGGTAGTCTGTCTTGCACAAGTTTTAAAAAAACCTATTATACAAGCTGAATCAGAAGCTTTTCTTATATCTAAGAATCCAATGTCAGTGTGTGCTTTATTCTCGTAACCTCGCTTTTCTACAATTGTAGAGCCACTGGCGTGACACCATTTTGTGAGAAAATACCCGATTGCCAACGAAAAACTTAATTGTCAGAAGTGTAGCATAACAACTAACTAACCGACAATCTTTTTTTTTAATCGTGGAGTTGCAAAGGGAACTCCAAGATTCCCATCCCTCCCAGCTTACCCCGGCTCAGCACATTTCGTGCTATTCACAGGTCTAACATGCCCCACCTTTGAAAAACCCCATGCCCCAGACAGCACACACACCCTGGGAAAGTGCAGTGCTCAGGATTCGAACCTGAGCGACTTTGGTAGAATAATTCCGAAGCCAAACGCTGAGGCCATTACGCGGTCCCCCGACAATCTAAACATAGTCTTTATACTTATTAGCTTGTATGTTTAACATATTTTATTGGGGAGAACTTGTGCTGAGGAAATTTTGACTACCCTTTGTGTATCACACCGGGAACAGGTATTTAATACTTAACGTTGTAAGTTCTCCGGTATGTTATGTATTAAAAAAATGATGGTGTACAAGGTTTCGAAGCAAATGAAATACCGTCCATTGTTTTCTCTCCTGGTTTGGTTATTACGACCTCAAATTGTATTGCCCTCTCCACAGTAGTAGGCATATGAGTTCTTCTTTTGTTTGTCATATGTTGAACCTTTAATGAGTAACGATTTATTTAATAAATCAATAAAAGTTATCTCAAAGGTTTGACATTTATTGGTTTTTGTTTCAAATAAACCAAGCTTGTTTGTTTAGATCGGGGGCGGGGCTTTCAACCGTAGTGAATAATGTTTTATGATTCAGACAATTTCATTCGTAATATCTAGAGAGCTATTGCAGCTTCCTTCGTTTTGAAAGGTTGCCTGTATACATTCCATTTTCATAATATGATATCTGGTGAAGTAAAACATAGGCATACTTAATTGCAAAATGTAGCTATTTAAAATATGCGTTATTCACACAATAATTATATTTTTTCTTGCTATTTTAAAAATAATTGGTTATGACATTGGTATTAAATTAAAGCAAATAGAATAACAATTACAAAGTGCAGTAAAACTGATGAGTGGAAGTTAGAAAAGAAGTTATGTCTGTTTCAAAATTTAGATGTTTTCTATTTCTTTTTTAATTATATCCTTGCCACCATTACGTTTTTAGGCAAATTAATAAAAAAACATTTAAAGTTGATTATTCTTCTGCTTTCAAAGCTATATCAATTTGTTCTATCTAAAATAAAAAATTTAGATGAAAACGGGAAGTAAAAACTCAGGATAATAATGTTTAAATTTGTTCATCTAGATTCTAGAAGTTATATCCTAGTTACAAGCTTCAAAATAATACGAGGTGTGTAAATTAAGTAATAAGACTGATTTTTTCCATTTTTTTAGTTCGAATAAAATTACAATTCAACATTGTCTTCCTCAAAGTAACTGCCTTGGGAAGCCACACAGCTGGAGACGGTTCTTCCACTTCTCATAGCAGTGCTGGAACTCGGATGCTGGAATAGCCTTCAGCTGGCCGGTTACACCCGTTTGAATGTTTTCCAGTGTCCCAAAATGACGTCCTTTGAGGTGATTTTTCAGTCTCCGGAAGAGGAAAAAGCCACAAAATCGTTTATTGAAATTACTGTGTGACAAGGCGTATTGTCGTGATGCAACACCCAGTTGTTCTTGATATTTGGTCTCACACGTATCACTCTTTTTTTGAGGTATTTCAAGAATCTCTGTGTGAAAGTGTTGGTTAACTATTTGGTCTTGAGGTACAAACTTTTTGTGAACGATTCTCTGGCGATCAAAAAAGCAAATCAGCATACATTTGATCTTCGACTTGCTTATTTTTGCTAGTGTGCCATTCCATGCTCTGACGCTTGATTTCCGGGTCATAGTCAAACACCCAAAAGTCGTCGCCAGTAAAGACACGTTCCAGACAATAGGGATCATTTTCAATCAATTCCAAAGAATTAAGGCACCTTTCCCTCCTGATGTCCTTTTGGTCCTGCGAAAGGTTCTTCGGAACCATTTTTACGCAGATTTTTCTCATTCCCAGTTCATTGGTCAAAGTCTGATGAACAGTGACACATCACCGGGGATGACCGGGAAAGAGTTGAATTTGAGTCAAGATTCAAATTCAACTATTCCCCGATCATTCTGACTGTCAACCGACAATCTGAACGCACATGATCCCGGACTCTGTCGACATTTTCATAGATTCTTGAAAAGGAAGACCTTCCGCCGCGAGGTTCATCTTCAATCGACTCTCTTCCTTCTGAAAATGCCTTAAACCACCGAAACACCTGGGCCCTTAACAAAACACTGTTTCCGTAGGCCTGCCGAAGTTTTGCAAAAGTTCCCGTTGCACTGTACCCAAGACTGAAGCAAAACCTGATAGCACACCGTTGCTGGAAATTGATGTCTCATTTTCAGAACGTACTAGAAAAATCTGTTTTACGAAAAAAATCGCTATGGACAACCAAATGACTCCAGCGAGTTCAAATTCGTACTGAAGCGTATCACATGTTCCCCTGCCGCTCCTTCCACTCCCGGGTTCACAGTGTTGCCAGATCGAACGCTACAGTACCAGTCTCATTATGTACTTAATTTACAAACTCGTAGGTTTTCAAACTGTACATGCTGTTACCGCATCTCGTGGTCATCTGGTTTGTAGACTCAATCAATGGTTTTCTTACCGTATTACCATTGTTTACAAATATATAGCACAGCAACCTAGTCTCAACATTTATTTAATTTTCATAAAATCGGAACCACACCAAGACCTCGAAATTAATATATTTTGTGGTACACTATAAACATTGCTTTTTACATTGGCTGCAGTTCGCTTCTAACGTTCGTGTAGACGACCGTAAACCTCAGAATCTCTCCTGGTACGGACACGTGATAGGAATGGAAGAAGACAGATTACGAAAACTTAAAGATAGATCTAGAAAATCCTGGGAAAAAGGAGTTGTCAAAGCTATGAGTAGAAAAGATATCGGAGAAGATTAATGGCCAGATATAAAACAGTGGCACACAAATTGCGATAAACAGCCAAGGAGGTTGCAACAAAATCGCTAATATTCCTAAAATTGGTATTTTAGGAGTTCCAGAATAACACAGCAAATCTACAGTGCTTTCGTAAAGTAGTGGATAAATTCGATAAAACATTTTAGAAGGGTTTTCACAGAAAATCCTCCGACACGTCAACCTTACTTTTTATGAGTGCATCTTTCCTGATAATTGTCATTTTTCGATCGTCTTTTGTTTTCGCACTATGACGTCATCGACAATTTTTTTAAATGGCACCCCATACTTTTGTTCGCGAATTTGAATACAGTACATTTTTCTGCGTACGACATTGTCAATGTTCTATCGTGCATAAACCACATAAACCGTCATTCAAGGTCACATTTTCCAACACCGTAGGGCAAGTATTGTTCAAGAAGTCAGGATACAGTCCACCAGTCTTTCAAAACACTACTATTGCAGTGTATTGATTAAAAAAGAAAATCTTCCCTATCCCTGAAACAGTTGGTTAGCGAACATAATATAACATATCATGTTGATTCAGAGATTTTTGTTTGGTTTGATAAGTCCTATACGTGGGTAAATTATCAAACTTTTTTAAACACCCTGTATATTTGAAGATTTACAACGATATCAAGTATGTTATGTAATTAGATATTTAATGGTTATAATCAATCAAATAATTCAGTTGAAACAATTAATTTAGTACACGCCTGTTAAACGCTATACGGAAGGGAATAATATAACTACAACCATTTCTAAAACAATAATGAAAAAAACAGCTATTAAATTAAACGTAAATTAATAAATCATCATTCACTTGTTGAAACCAATAATTTACATACTATTTCGACAACTTTATTATTAAACTGCGCAGATTGCCCCTGTTTAAATATTTGTTACTTCTGATGGCTCTTCTCGTTACTTCACCTAAATATTAAGTCGATATCAAAATATTTATACTAAGTTTTGGCAACATGTAGCTGCAAGGCAGACACGGTGAAGTGTTAAAATTTAAAAACCTGTCAGAGTAGCTGTGACGCAATAGCATCGAGTATATCCTTGGGCTGACAACTGTCTAACAGTGCGATAAAGGCCTTGCCTTAGGCTAGCCCCTTTCACTCCCTTAGGGTCACAACATAATTTTGTTTAGCTTAGCTCTCTATTATATTAAATTCTATTTGAAAAAATTGAAATCTCTGTAAGGTGTAGTAAAAACGAATTCAAGTGTCTTATTTGTAAGTATTAGTAAAAGCGAAATTTAATTTGCAGATTTTCAAAGAGTAAGGGTATTAGTATAATATTACAATTACAGGAACTGTACCTACCAAAAATTGTAATGTATATTCATCCGTCACAGCTAGTCAGTCTTAATTTACTTAGGCACATTAGAACAACAACTCGCCTTACAACGAATTTTAAAACAATCTGCTTTACTGGTAGATTTTAGTTATCTTCATTAAGAGGCGGCCATGGGCTAGAGGTTAGTGCGTTGGACTTCTAGGCTAGAGGTGCTGGGGTTCAATTCGCAGTACCGGAACATCGGATTTTTAACGGCCGGTCTCCCGTGGAAGACGATGGCAAACGAGTCTTGTAGAAGAAGTGTTTATACTTCCCGTACTTTGAAGCCCATTTTAAGCTATAGGTCCTCTATGTCTGCGGTCCTTTCAAACACAGTCATAGGAAAGAAGATCGCTACGTCTCGTAAGAGGCAAAGCACTCAAAGAATACCTCCACTAAATGATAAAAAAACTGTATTATCTGTGCAATTGTGGCACTGCAAACTTCCATTTTTCTGAAAATCTCACTTAAAAAAGCTATTCGACGATGATTATCTCTATCTGTGATGATATGTTTTAATATTTTGTTCGAACTGTATCTATAATAATTGTGATTTGAAAAAACGTGTAAATAGCGTTTATATCATGTCCCCCATAGTGTATTACCCAGAGTACACTTTTGACGAAGATATATTTAAGAGTTCGATGTAATGTTTGATACTATTAGAATAAACACCCTGTATAGCCGGAAAAATGCTCAAATCAAACTCAGCGTTGATACTTAACCGATAAACGATTACAGTTAGTAGACACTTATTCATATAGGGGCCTCGGTGGAGCAGTGTTACAAGCTGTTACTCGAGGTCACAGTGAAATATGGTCCGATCGGCCGCGTGGTTGAACCCCGGCTGAGGCGATTGTATTGTACTTAGTTAAGTTTAGGGTGCATGCTGCATGAATGGTTAGTATGTAAGGGATGCCCGCACCCCCCTGAAGTAATGCGAAAGCGGTTCCTGTGAGGGAAACGGTAATATGAATTAATGAATAAAAAAAGACCTTTATTTATACAGCATGATACAAAAAATTACTATAAAGTTTGGGTGTGCAAACCAAAACATGTATCTTTACTTAATACGATTTATAATATTTTGTTACATTTATGTATGAAAGAATTGTACAGTGGCAATTATTTATTACTCTCAACCACATAATATTTACATTAGAATGCAGCGATGATACCTATAGGTTTCTTTAAAGTCCGTCGTAAAACTTGGCCTCTGAATTGCTTGATCAACTTTGATGAAGTGGTCTAACCATAACTGCATTGACGTTTCCGTTTCATATATAAAATAAATATATTCTATCTAAATAAAGAGGACCGATAGTTGGATGTGGTAATAAATGCACTCTTCGCTGCGGGTACGGTTTTCATCGCAATAAAAACATATTATCACATTAAAAACAAGCTTCTTCAGCGAATCATATCAATTAAAAAGTTAGGTTAGGTTAGGAAACGCCCATTTGCCAATACATTTTTTTTGTTCTGCTGGTTTGTTGATTCGATTCCGCTGTTTTTTAAATTTTCTCGTACTTGCCATCTTCAGTAGAATATTTTTAGTGAAATGTGAGTTTAATTTCCGAAACACGTATGAAGGGGAGTTCAAACCCCCGACTCGATGGCGACTCGGGCGGCCTACCCAGACGCTTTAAATAATTGGGTACCTACGTTCGAATGAATAAGCGGTGATAATGCGGTTGTCTGCTGTGTGATGCTCACCACATCAGCACGTGTCATTAATTTAGCATGCGACAATCGGGTGTAAGAGCAAGGATACGGGAGCTCCGACCTTCTGCTTTGCAGGCCAAACCCCTTCATGGGGTGCAGAGCCTCACCATTATTAAGGTATTTCTTAAGGTTTTGCATGCTTGAAGCACCGTCTTCGATCAATCTATTTTTGAGGGTAATAATGCCTGAACGAAAAAATTGTATATGGATGAAAATGCAAGTTAAGTAAGACTTTTGTGGCAAGGTTGATAACTATTCGCAGATAAGTGAATTCAATTGGAACGTTAAAAAATTACTGATAGGTTTGGAATTAACTCTGAATCAACTTCATCGGCACCCAAAATACCACTGTATAAAACATTACTCGTATTGCACCGCCCTGTAGAATAACTTATGGATCAAATATGGCCGCCGTTTGCAATCGTTTAGATCAACTTGATAACTAATCTTACTTCGAATCCTTTACAATAATTCTTTAAAAAGACACACACACACTCACACACTCTCACTCACACTATTATTTCCTTGAAAATCGTTAAGATATATCAACAGAGCCAACAATGCAACCTAAAGTTCAATGAATTCCCTAAGAAGTGAAACGACTAAAGTTTTGTGATCCTATGTTTTATAAAATATTGAACGAGGTGAACTTGTATAATATCTGTTGCAGTGATGGGTGTACGTCTTTTCTGAATGGAAAAGTAACAAAAGTAAGTATTTAGTAGACACGAATCCGCATTTGTTTATACTCATACCCAGGCAGGTATTTTAGGAATCTTAATTGGTCCGCTTTTTACTAACGCTAGTTTGAATGGCAATATTTACCTTGAACTACTTGAATCCACTGTTAACCCACATATAAAACAGACAAAAATTTTTTTCAAAATGAACTAGTTTTCCAGCAAGATGGTGCACCTCCACATTATGGGATTTCCTTTCGAGAATTTTTCAACAACCGGTTTCCTGAACGGCGGATTGGAAGGCGTGGTCCATCGAATGGCCGGCTAAATCACCCCTATCTGTGTCCGTTAGATTATTTCTTCTGGGGATATTTCAAATCCAAAGTTTGTGCGACATACTGAAGATCATAGCCGGCGAATAATAGAAAAACATTGTTGACATCACAAATTCTCCTAAATGAATGTTCTCTCTGTCATAGACGTCCATTATTTATGGAAGTTAAAGGAGGCCGTACGAACAATTACTTTACCAGTATTACTATTTTTTGCAGCTTAATCGAAATAAACATAATACAGTTTTATATTTTCAATTTCAGGTGAATAAAAAATTGATTTCCTATAAAGTTACCTTTCCAACACTGTGTAACGCATGGTATGGTGACATTTGAAATATTAGAGGGAGTGCCTGTGGCGGCTAAAGGGTTGATGACACACGTCCGAATTTTACATAAGAAGATGTCCTTTATGGTGTCTTTGTTGATATGTCTTAGCGATTTTCAAGAAAATAATAGTTTTGAAAGATACTGAGTGTGTTTACTTTTCGCTAAAAAGCCTTTGTAGTACTGCAGACATGCATCTTCATATAGTTTGAATTTTCTGCCTATCTTTCGATCCAAGAAATTTCTTTGCTTCAAGAAGTTCGTACTATTATGATGATATTAAAATTTTGATGTTGAATGTTATCCTAACAACTGACGTGTTAAGTAGGCAGTTGTGTTTCCTTAAACTTTTATTACGCAAATACACGTATATAGAGCAGACAACAGAAAATTCTATGAAAAGACATACGCTCATTCTTTATTGTGCATTTCTTAAAAAACAAACCGCGTGCTTTAATCGATATTCTTAGAAAATACAGTTCGTGTTATGATGACTAGAAAACCGCGATCGCTACCGGAAACGACAATCACCCGGAAACTAACAAGCTATCCTCTCGTATGTCGCGAGTATATACATTTTATCTTACCGGATTCACTCAAGATGATTGTTATAACTTAATTAATTTTCCTATCACTTATACCAGACCAAGCCATTATTCGTTGAGACGAGAGTTCCAAATATTAAAATGTAAGAATAACTCGGTACTGAACGAATTTCAATTGATTTAAAGAACAAACTGTAGTTCCTCGAAAAACTTGTGGAAGATGCAACACCATTTAATTTTTTATAATAAACAATTTTAATGTAGCGCGAGATCAAATATTTGTTTTGATTGCTTTATTCCCAAATAAAAGTTTTCATGTACGTTTCAAATAAAACATCACTTAATTTTTTGAAATATTATTAGATTATGATAATAAGTGATTATTACGTATGAATCTAAAAATCAAAAGTGATGGCTTACCTTAACTGCTGCGTGCGCATGCCAAAAATAATATCATAACCTAACTTTACAGTATTATTTTGTAAATTTATTATTATTTAAGTGTGTTTCTTTGCAAAACGATGTAAACTAAAAGCATTTTAAATCTATTTTACAGATATTATTACAGGTATTATAACCGAAATTAATTTTTAATGTAATTTCCGACTTAATTTTGGGGTGATTTTACAATTCTGGTTATACATGCCATAGATCTTGGATACTAAATTCGTTTTCGCTCATTATCTTTGCGTCTCTAACATTTGCATTAGCTTATAATTAGTAATTGTGACCATAGTGATGTACCCGCATGCGACATCAGCTACACATTACCTTAATAGTCTAGCGGTAAGATCCTTAAACGTATAAATCAAGCTGAAGGTACAGCGTTTAAACAGCAAAATGAACTTGATAACACATGACAGATAACTACTTGACCGTTGGCTAGTTATCTGTCATGTGTTGTCAAGTTCGTTTTAAGAACCTCCCAGTTTTGTAAGTATTCTTTAAGTCATGCTGTTTATTGAGGTTATCCTCTGCTCTTGGTGTTTTTTATAGTTGGCTCTGAGGATGGAAATAAAGTTTTCCGAAAGCTTAGCTCAATAAACAAAGGGTGGTTTAATTCTTTGCCCTCGGTCGATTACCCCAACAACGTAACATCTTAAAGTTCATAATTCTACGACCAAATACTCTCCTTCCGGATTTATTATATATATATATATATATATATATATATATGCGTGTATGCGTGTGTGTAGTACATCTTTATTAAAAAATAAACTACTTTTAATATCTAATATTTGGTATATACAATTCGTAATAAATTGCAGCTAACTAGAATAAATTTCCCCTTTAATGTTCATTTTGTTTGGCTTTCATTAAATATTTACTTTTAGCCGATTGTTTTCCTATTTTATATACAAGCTGTATAATTTATGACTTTTATATTAAGCATCTGCGAAGGATGTTTCAGATTAATTTTTAACTTCACTTGATTCGTGCTATTTAACTACAATTCGTTAGAAATTACAAATTAAACGTAACACATGTTTAATATAACAATGCGCAGCAATATCGCGCAGTATCGAGTAGGAAACGCAGAACGACGGACGTAACGCTAGAAATAACTACAGCAGACGCTCGATAACGCAAACACCGGAAAATTGAAACATCGCGCTAATGTAAACACAAAATTCTTACTATAGGATCAAATGGAACGCCCGATAGCGTAAACAACCTGTACAGTTCGATAACATAAACACTTCGTTTTTTATTATGTACATACGAGTGACAAAGTGAAAGTCATAGACGAGGTTGCGAGAGTGACACAATTAGCAAAAAAATATTAATTATGTTATTAAACGTTTCTTTTAATAATTGCTTATTAATAACATCACGCTCGCTAATGTAAACATTTTGATACTGTGAACACACTCGGGTCTGAATTGGTTCAGGTTATCGAGGGTCTGCTGTACGTCTAGCGCAATACACGCCGCCGTGTTTCTTCTTGCTATTAATTTATTTTTTGATGATTATAAATTCCAATAATATAATCCGGATTCCGCTATAGAAATTAACAAAAATATAGAAACATGAAGAAATTCCGTACCTTGTGCAGACCAAGCAGAACTGCTAGGTTGTTACGGCAAATAGAGGTGATGCCGCAAGCGCATACATGAACGTATTGTTAATTCAATATTACTAAAAAAATAATAAGTTGTATTTTTGATAATTTTCACCTATACAGCTATCAACGATGCAAAAAAATTTTTTTTCTTTATGTAATGGTGTTTGCAACTAGCGACATCTCTATGAAAGGAGCTTACAATTTTTTGTATTCCTCAAGGTATGCCATTACACACAAGAATATTATTTTTCAACTTAATTAGACAAGATTTTTCATAGTGAATGCCATTTCTACGCATTAAACCATTTTATTGCTACTAAATGTAACTAATTTAATACAATCAGGACACCAGCTCTGCCATGAACAGCAAATTATTGAATGGTTGCTTTATAATTTCACTCATATAGAAGGTGATCCGTAATGACTGCCATAAAGGGAGACCACGGAAAATGTACGGGGTCTTAGCTTCTTTTTAATTGCCTAGGTATGCTTTTATAAAGTAATTGGCCTTGGTACCGGTAAATATATTACATATGAAAGCATATAATTAATGTGAACTTAACTCTGAAATTAAAATGAGACATAAGTACATAGTCAATGCATACTTAGAATCTAACTAAGAAAATAGCCAACATACAAATACACCGTAGAGTAATAGTAAGGAAAGCTGTATGTATAACACTAAAAGTCAGAAAAATGAAGTAATGGAAGCGTGGAAAAATAGAAGTTTAATATATACATGCATATACATTATAAGCAAGTAACAAAAGATGAAGTGAGAAGATAATATTTGGAGATCTTGGCAACAAAATGAATGTACCACTTAAGATTCGATGTAACTTGAGGTAACATTCATGACATTTTTGTCCATACGATATTAAATGTAACTATGAAAAGTTTGTTCACATTTTTAATATTTCTCTTTTCTCTCGAGTATCTGTAACATTCAAATGCGTGTACATATTATCGACAATAACAGAATAGCATTGAATTGGAATATAAGGCGTTCAGTAACAATATTTACATGCTTGCTCAAAAATATATTTGCGCGTTCTGTATCCGTGTTATACTTGTCGAGGTTACAATAATAAACACGGATGTAACAGTGTAACTTCCGTAGGTGATAAGGTATTTTCCAAATGTTTATCTTGTTTACTAGGCAAAAAGCCACCAGACCACTGCTTCCATTCTTAAAAAACACATGCATTGATGGTAATAACCCGGCAGGTATTTTAAGAGTTACCGCAGTATTATTAATAATTTGATTTCAACTCTATTTTATATATACACAGTAAATAAGAACCTTTGGGAGAATCGTCGATTTATCATCCCGCCTGTGTGGCAACCGGGGCGCAACAAAGGAGGGCTCAAAATTATTGACGTGAAGACATGTCGCAGCTTATTGTCGCGTAACATAACCTCACTTATAGAGATGACATTGTTTATAACAAAACACCTACATAAAATGAAATAACTTATGATAAGAGATTCAAAACGGTCCCCACCTTCCTGCACCGTTTCATATATTCGAATTTTTATTTCATTACCGATTACCCCTTTTTCTGCTAAGGTGTTATTTATCATGTAAATAAGTTGACTTGCTTTTCCTACCCCGTTCTGTATCTCTGTATCTGTTTTTTTATCCTTTGATATTCTTGATACCAAATATGTATCGTCATCTACTTCATCAAGTGCGACATTGTTAATAGTTATTCTTGCCATAGTTATTCTTTTTTACTTATGTGCATCCACTTCACGTTTACATATGTTTATTTCCAAATTTACTTGTTCCAAATCCAAATATTTATTGCATGTAGCAACCCGGTCATTATTTTTGGTCATCACTGCTATGTCGTGCGCATATAGTAATTGTGGAATATATAGGGTGATTTATGACTTCGTGGAAAAACTTCAATGGGTGGTTCCTATGAATGTATCAAATAAATAGTACAAATAAACAATGCTATTTTAGAAAACTGTAGTCATTCAAAGTTTATTACATGTTGAATGTGTAGAACTTCGATTCAGGCTTATTTTTAACCTCCGAAAACAAAAACTATATGTGTGACATTTCTGCTATCTTATAAGTTTTGTTAATTTGGTACGGAAATGCATTTAAAGCTTTACCAGAATATCGGCGCCGATTTCCAGATAGACGGCAACCGAATCATAAAGCGTTCGCTACAGTCTTTCAGAAACTCAAAGAGACAGAAACTCCTGTTTCTCGGAATATTGGTGTTCCCCAGCAAGTTTAGGACGAAGGAGACGTGACAGATGCAGCAGTCAATGATCCCACAATTAGCACTCGACGTATCGCAAGTAATTTGGAACTATTCTAGGATTTCTATAGCGAGTATTACACCCTTAACACTTTCAATACCTGCAAGCGTTGCATCCAGGACATGCTCAACAGCGAGTGTTAATTTACTGGTGATATTACCGTTATCAGTCGTTAGGTCAAGTCAGAAGCTTCAGTTCGACTTGAAAACTTTGACAACGGGCTCCACCAAGGTCTTAGGAATTATTGATATTATAATTATCTTCTGTCTACTCAAAATTCTGCTTGTTCTTCTTTAGTTTATTCTTCGATTTTTCTATTGTGTTTTCTATTTTCTATAACGGCATAATTATGTTTTGTTGTAGGTATTTATCTTTTACACTAGTCCTTTTTCCCCAAGCCATTTTATTGTATATAGTTTTTTTAGTCGTTTGAGTGTTTGTTCACCGCCTAGCTTTAATAACTCCGGAGTTATGTCGTCTGATCCCGCCGATAATCCGATTTGTAGACTTTTAATAGATACTATTACTTCTTCTTCTGTTATTTCTGTAGTTATTATTGTATCAATATCTTCTTAAACTACGTACCCTTCTTCTAGGCCTTGTATCAATTTTTTCTGAATCTTTCCCTCCTCGAATTTTTGTTAGTAATACTTCCTTCATGTTTCAGCTATTTCCTGTGCAGTTGTAACTAGTTTACTATGTTTGTCTTTAAATTTTTTTATTCTTGGTGTTTTCTTTCTTGTAATTTTCTTGAGTGTTAACCAGAAATGTTTTTGATTTGATCTCGTCTCTATTTCATAGTTTTCAATACGTCTGATTTCGTTTTCTGCATACTCATTGCATTTCTAATGTGGTTTCTAAGGGTTATTCCCAACATAAGTTATGTGGAATCTTCTGTTTATTTCCGCTATTTGGTTTTCCTTGCCTAGTTTAATCGTGTGGCTCTGGAATAAATATATATTCATCTACTTTTCCGATGTTTTCGTTCTGTACATGTTAGGTTATTTCTTTAGTAGTCATGATTTAGGCTTTTCCTAATTCATTGTTAGTACAATTTTGTCGAAGACAATTTTAAGCTATGTCAGCATATATTGCTGTTCTTCTACGTAGTCATTTAGATATAGTCCATTTTGATTCCTCTTCTGTACCAAGCCAATTTCTTAAAGACATCTTCTAATGCAAGTCTGAACAATTTTAGTGATACTGTATCCCCTTATCTTACTCACTTGTTTAAAGGTATTTTGTCTAATATTTGGTCTTCTGTGATTTTTAATTATATTGTAGTATTTCCATAAATCTTTTGTAGGAAGTTCTAATATACAGGGGGTTTAAGGGCGGAATAGTAAATATTTTAGGAGGTGGTAGTATGGACAATTTTGAATAAAAGCGTTTAGATAAACATGTGTCCACTTCTCAATGGTTACAGAGATACAACTGTTTGAAATTGGCGCGTACATATCAGATGCCCATGCACATCTGAAACAGATAACAAGCACTCAGCACTGTGAATGTTTGAAGAACATGTGACATGTGATACAGTTGGAGAAGGTTTTTTCGCTACAAGGATAGCTATGTTCTCCCAGAATGACGGAGCCCCTGCACTTTCTAGCCGCCACGTGACGCGTCATATAAATATATTCTTTGAGGCTTTCGCGGTTTCTCGGACTGTCAATATTACAATTTACTTTCGGCTTAGACCGCGTCGTCATTTGGAAACTACACCCAGCATTATCAGGTTAGGTCTGACCTGTAGCTTGTCTGCCTTTATAAGGAACACTCCAGTGAACACCAGTGTTCTATTCACTCTGAAGATGCAAGCTGCAATGTCTTGCAAAACGTTAGTTTGTATGGGCTCACAGACAACTAACAGGCATAAGCCGATTAAGTATTATTGTCCTGGCAAACAAAATACACTAAGATCAAATCCTTGTCCGCCCCAAGGTTTGAATAATTTAAGTACACGGCCTTGTTTAGGCAGGCAGGGCCTACGAACAAATATTGCTCAAACTTCTAGAGCAAATGCTTGTAAAGGCAGACAAGCTACAAGTCGGGCCTTAGCTGATAATGCTGAGTGTAGTTCCCAAATGACGCCACGATCTAAGTTGAATGTAAATGTAATATTGTAAATTGTAATATTGACACATCATATAAATCTAACATTCCCTGAAAGATTGATCGGCCGATATGGTCATGTTCATTGGTCACCAAGGGTTGCATATCTTATCCCTTTAGATTTTTGTTTGTGGGAATGGATGAAATATGAAGTCTACAGAGAAAACATAAAATAAAGAAGATGAATAATTGGTCGTTCGCATTTTGAATAGTACTGCCCTCATAAAAAAACGCCCAGATGGCATCAGAAGAGCTACACGTGATTATTGTCAAGGGAGTTGGAAAGTACATTGAAGTCGGTGGTGGAATTTTTGAACAAGTACTTTGGACTATTGCAAATTATTCATGTGTTTTATATTATTTAAAGAATCAATAAGTTATTTGCGTTTTCTTAACATCATTTGTGAGGCTTTTTATGGATAACATTCAAATAGCTGTGTCTCCTAACCCTTGAAAATTGGACACATTCCTATATTAACTTTCTTACTAAAAATAGTCCATACCTCCTAAAATATTTACTATTCCTCCTGAAACACCCTGTGTTTAGGTAATATTTTTTATTGTTTGTTTTTGTTGTGGCCATATATTTCTGTTAAGCCTTTACAAGCTCCTAACTGCCTCTTTGGCAGTTTCGTTCCATTTTGTTCGTCTGCATTTGCTTACTCTTTATTTTCCTGTTTCAGTCTTTCGCTAATTGTTGCTCTATATATTTTTTGTTTTCTGTAGCTAGTCAATTCATACTTATTTTTCCAATATTCTTTGCTATTACTTCCTTAGTATTTCGGAAACGTAACTCTCTTTAGTTTCGAGAACAGTATTTATTAATTTCCCAACATTTTTCGCAGTACCTTGCAGTAGTTGCGCACTACACTTCTTTCGTGAACTGCTTACTATTTCACCAAATAATTTTACAGACTGATTTAGCAGTTCTTGAAATTAATTACAGACTGAAATAGAATTTCAACATGATATTTTTGTACTGAATATCTCTAATCAGATCAGTCTTGGTTTCTTCTCGATAGAAATATTTGATAATAAATACTTTATATTTTAACGTATACACAATTTTTTAACAATAAAGGCTAGAGGATCGTAAGTATACCCCTGTACTACTTTTATTAACAACTGCTCCAGATAATAATTGTATTACGTATGTAAACGAGAGCAACCGGTACATTTTTGCAAACTATTATACAAACAAACGGAATATCTCAATGACACGAACAGAAACATCAGTTGAAAACTAAAGTAACTTATAAGATGTAATAGGCAATTTAAGTATTTAAAATATTAACAACGGCCACTCGATATTTGCCCTAATATCGAAATATAATTTTGACGTCATTTCGCAATAGAAAAAATAAAAACATTCAAGTGTCTAATTTAAAAATTGTCATCTACTTACGCAGAAATATCCGCAATAGTTCAAGTAGTCTGTTGTAATCGTCATTTATTATGTGGGTTATTGTATGTGTCACGCACTAGCTTGAAAAAATAATCAAAATTAAAAATATAAGGCAAGGTAAAACGCACCTGTAAAGCTATACAGGCTTCTTTGATCTCAATGTAAATATTTGGTATTCTGGTGTGTTTCCAAGTATAGCACGTTAAAAGATGTAAAAAATTATAAGCCTTTGAATGCTCAATTAGCCAATTTTGCGGGTTCCTGAAACTTTTTTACGTAGACAGTTTTCACAGATACGTAAACAAAGTTGGATTGTTTAGACACTAGAGTACTTGTAAATCTACTTTTCATAAAAGAGGAAAATCTACAATTCTGATTCAATTACATATTTATTTTATTATGTTCTGCGTTGCAACGTATTATAATAAATAAGTATTTGCGATTTCAGTGCCAAACAAACCATCATAATATTTCGTGAACTTTACGCCGTATTTAGTGACAAATTTTACAAGTTTTACAAACTTTAGCCCCTAGAATAGCCCTTTTACCCCCTCAAATTATACAGGACAATTATGTTAAAATAACATAACGTCAACTAGCTGCTGAAAAACACAATTTGTATAAATATTATTGTTCCTACGTTATTTAGTAGAATGTTGTGAAACTACCCGCACTAGTGCTTTATCCCGAAAAATACATATTCCAAATCCTAACAATGTATAATTAAATGTATATAATTTTTACTTTTGTTATAATCGTTTAAATTATATTGTATTTTGATGGCACTACGCGTTGTGGAACTCCAAGAAATATTAATTTACAACTACTAGACCATTATTTTTAATAATAATTTTCATATCACGAGGAAATTTCCGTCTTAATACATATTGGCACTAAGTTATTCCCGGGAGAGTACGAGCTTACCATCCGAAAAATAGGCAACTCAAAATACATACCACAATCTACTGCAATATCTAGCTATATTTTTATTGGTGGTATTAAGAATCAGAGATGCCTGTTTTACTTTTAATAAAGTTATGGTATGATATTTGAAATATTTAAACTTAGATATTTGTAAATAGGACTTGTTGTTTTAGTTCTCATTTATTGTATTTAAAAGCTATGTAGAAAAAAATACTAAGCACACCAAACAGGCATGTATGGTTCATAGAAGTCAACAAAAATTTAGATATCTTGCGATATGTAATTTGGGTTGCCTATTTTGCGGTGGTAAACTCGTACTATCCCGTGAATCACCCGGTGCAATCATTTTTTATGAACATGTAAAATATAGTCATTATGATTTTTTTCACACCCGTTTACCCAGAAACCGCTTGTCGTAATAAGTTTTAAAAAGAATTATATTATATTTGATATAGTTAAAATTAGATTAACGTATCTTTAGGCTATAAAAAGCTGAAATTCAGTTTTAAACGCAAAGTGATTTCTGTATTCTCTAAGTATAAAAGTATTTTTGAAGCAAGAAAATAGGAAATGCAAGAACATTATGTTTAGTTTCTAATGATCCTCTTTTAAATGCGCAACATAGAATTCAATATGAACAAAATAAATCAGTAAACAAATACATTGAAATTCTATCATAATGGGAATGAATGTACCAGAGCTCTCTAGAAACTATCTAAAATAAGACTCCCTGTATACTCAGTCGAAGTGTGACTTTCAAAGGATCCTTGTAAACCAAAACTTTTGACGTATGCTGTATTACTCCGAATTTGAGAATTCAAGTCCACGACTGTGGTCGGTTACAGTGCTACTCCGTTTACACATGATGTTCCATTATTCATTCTAGTTCTACAGTTTTCATTTGATAATACTGTCTAATTTTCTGTTTCATACTAAATAAAAATATTTTTTATCATTCTATTAATGATTTTTCCCAGTTGTTCCTAGTGTGTCCTAATAATATATTTTTTAAATTGTAAACTTCATTAAGGTTATTGATAGTATTAATGACTTTCAGCCAAAATTAATATTTTACCTGCATACTTTTTTATTATTTCAGTTTCAGTATTGTCTTTTCTATCAAAAATTTAATTTCAAATTTATGTTAATTTTATGTAATATAACGTTTATTATAGTTTAGTTTAGATAACTAACTATAAAATACAGGGTACCACACATTTTAAATGGACACCTTACGTAGAGACAGTAATTTAACAAAATAATTGGAAGCTTCTCTTCTTTGTGTTAATGAACCAGAAGCAATTCGTAGCCGTCGTTGGTATTTATCTTTATTATTTACATATATTCTGGAACACTTTTTGGGGCAGTTAGTAAATTTTAATCAAAATTGTTTATACGAATATCAACAAACTACTAGTAGCAGTTGTTTCAGCTTTATTATTTGAAGTTCTGTTTAGACGTTGTACTCTATGTTACTTCAAGAAATTAATGTAGGAAATATTAAACGCTAAATTTTTAGTTGTATTGTCGGCGGCCCACGCTTGAATATTTAAATTTGAATAATATTTATTGCCTTATTTCATATTACATACATGCAAGCCAATCTACCGTGCGATAAAACTGATATTAAATAAATTTAAATTTGACTACATATTCCCATAATTAATTAAAAAAAATAGCTTTAGGGGGCTACGAAAGTTCCTTAAAATTTGCCAAAATTAGCGTTTTCTATCGTCATCGTAGTTATATTGCGTGCTTTATACATATTGTTTTACTAATTATGATAGCATATCCACGACCCAAGGTAAAGGGAGAAAATGATATGGAAAAAATTAGCTAAAATCAAGCTAGGTTAGTGATATATTTGGACTTAATTTAGCGAAATATTCATATTGTATACAATCCTGGTGTAAAGATATACCTAATTTTCTTAAAATGTAAACTAGAGCAAGGATCTTTACTCTTTAACCAATTTTAGTTGTTGAGCATAAGGAACAACGATGAAGATCACAATTTAGCTAGGCTGCTTTTTCTGTAATAAGAAAACTTGATCAATTACCTTCATTTTTGTTAAAATAACGAAAGAAATTTTATAGATTGCCTAAAAAGAAAACCTGCGGTAGATTTGAAATTTCCAACCCGGTATGGGTTTGACGACGGGCCAAACCAGTTTTTTCGTCGACCCACAACAAGAAAGGTGGAAAAGGCCTTCAGCTTAGCTCAGAGGAGTATGGGTGGTTCACGAGAAACGCATACGGGAGGGAAATCGTACCTAGTTGTGTACAGAGTAAATCAAAATTAGTGAAAATCACAGCTGATTGCGGGTTCTGATGGAAGGCCAAGAAGCCAGCAGCGTACGGAAATCGGACTCACCTTTATTGTACCTCCTCCTGTATATCAAACTTACAGAGTTTATCCACACACTACAATATAATTACACAAAAATAAAAGGTATGGTGAATTTGAAGGCAAATGTAATTGAATTGGTGAGTGGAAGAATAGCATAATCCAAAAATGAAGTATTGAGAAAAACGGAAAAAACTGTTTAACTTTGTTGTTTTTCAATTTTTGACAATCTGACTCATAGGAAAGTTTTAGTACATATAATTAGGGATATAAATATGTAATCAAAAAGGGACAAAAAATCCACCTGAAAAACACCAATAAAAAAAAAGGTTGGACTTATATGGTTATTCCACTCAGTGAGTTTTTTTTTTCGAGGGGTAAATAAATAACACTAGTAAATATCGTTATTTAATATTTTCAAAAATAAATAATTAACGTCTAGTACAACTAAGGCTAGGTTAAACAAACAAAAAGTTTATTCAAAACAAAATTGTCACAAAATAGTCATACAATAGGGATTTTCAATCATCATCATCATCTTCGTTATTGCGCGTTTTCCATGAAATAACATGATAATAAAATTCCAGTATTTCTCCTGATGGAATATACTGCAAAATCTTTTTAATGTCTACAATTTTTTTTTCTTGAATAGGCACTGGCTCACTGTAGGCTAATGTATTTGGGACTTTCGGAGCGACATTAGGCTTCAGCAGTTTGAATGTATGGGATCCCAAATCACCTATGAACTCATAGACAATGAGATATCCTGGTGTGTCACTACTGTATGAAAGCTGTTTGTATTGCGATATTGTGAATAGAACCTTATTGTTTTTTGTATCGATACTTTTAGAATTTTTTTTGTGGAAGTTTGGCCACCAGGATTTAAAGTCAATAATGTCCCTATTGGTAACACTATTAACCGTAAATGGAAGTTTCTTTCTGAAATATTTGATCATCTGTTCGTACTCTTCAGGAAGATAGGTGCGATCCGAACGTCGTACAAGTCTTTTAACCGATCCAAAATCCCTATCGCAGGGAAGAAACGAGTGACCGCGCAGTGAAAAATATTGGTGAATGATCTTGAATTTTTTGGTGGCCGCAAGTGCTAGGAAAAATCTCATGACGGTATTATTACGGTTTTGTACGCAACAACCATCCGAAAACACATGCAATTCCATTATTTCTGGAGGTATTTTATTCTCGATATAGTCTTTAAGGAAAGTACAAACTTCATTTGGACCTTTGAGAGCCTGCCCTTCATGGTATGTGTAGAAGGTACCACTGTTGTCGCTAAGATTATGGATTTGAAATAAGTAAACCCAGAGTTGCCTGTAATAGAACATCTCCTGTACAGGAATATTTGGGAGTGGGAGATTCGACATAAAATCAAAAGTAATTCCCATAACTTCCTGTTTTTCTGCACACTTCGTTTTAATTTCCTGAAGTTTTGAATAAAATTTTTTAACGCGTCTTTTGTGCGCAATGAGTTCGGCAGCTACTACCCTTTTTTCGCTGCATACATCTACTTGGGGTCTACCAAATTTTAAGCCGTAGTTTTCGTTAAAGTATTTCAGGTAGTATCATATTTGATTATTCTTACAAGATCTGGGTGTTTCTTAAGAAATAAGGAATGCATAGCTTTAACAGTAAGATTAGCGTTCAAATAATAAGAGTTTTGGAACAGTAGTGTGATGTTTTGTAAGGAAAACATTCTATATGTTCCTTAATTTTTGCAAGATATTCAGGAGCTAAAACTTTAGGACGATTGCTATGTTTTCCTCGTAAGTCTTTTGGAGACCTTTCCGCTAACAAAAGCTTATTTAAGCGCACAATTCTTGCAGAAGTAATGGAATGTAAACTTAAAAATGCTTGCCTACAGACAGGATCTCTTTCGCCATATGTAGAAATAAAGTATGAAAACAGGCACTCCTGTTGTGTAAGTAACATTTTTTCCTCTTTCTATGCCTTACGACTGCTTTAGCTTCCATTAGGCCCATAAGGTAAATATCCTGTTCATCCTTTAACTTTCCATCGTAAAATGTTGATAACAAGGTGGTTTTTTCATTTTCGTTAAATTTTTGGATGCACTTTGCTTTGCAACTGCAAAATTACTTATTGGTAATATATTTTTCAGAAATTTGATTAACTTACATGCAATCTGGCCCAGTAGTTTTTTTAGCAATATGTTTTCCCGATACACTGGTATAAGATTCACCATGAGCACGTGCTAGTTTCTTTTGGTTATGTTTCCATGGCTGAGGATTCATTTTCGCTTTTTACTGCCCTGGATTTCAGATTTCGATTTCGATTTCAGAGCTGGACATTTTTGACAATAAACAACACACACTTATAGAAAATTACTAATTGTATTTTATCTTTGTGTAATACAAATTAAATTAAACAAATTAACGAAACGCTAGTACACCTGCCATTATCGCAATTCCTCAATAGCGCATGTAAAAAGGGACAATCGCGCAGAATTATTAGACATACTATACATTGAGTGAAAGAACCGAACAAGTCCCGGACTTATACTGTTATTCCACTCATCTCCAGAACAAGGGGTCTATTTAAATCTTAGGAAAACTGGCGTTTATATTGTTCTTTCCCTCATTGATGCGTTACTACATTTAAAAGATTTTGGCTATCTCAGTTCAAAATGGCGGATTTTGGACTTATACTGTTCTTCCACTCACCAATTCAATTCTACTACTAGTTAAAATTGGTAATACACATTATACAAGCAAATATCCAAAACGGTAATAATTGTTAAAACACAGAAGGAAGATTGAGCTTTGAAACAAGATAGGCTCGCCACCAGTGGCTTGCTGTATTTACTTTAATGAACAGATATACGCAGCCAATGGCGTTGAGTTTACAGAAATTAATTAACTTTAACCTAAACGAATAATGAAACACTGAGCAACTGGAGGTTTCCTCACTTTTAATATTACAAGGAAATTAAACTGTTCTATTTCTTAGTCTTTAGCGAAAGAGGGAAAAACAAATACAGTACAGTACATTGGCAAGTTTTACCTTAGTTTTCTCTTCGGCACGGAGTAAAGAAAGACACCTAGGTACTCCTAGGTTTTTCGGGTAGCAGGAAAAATTCGCAACACGCCCTTGAAGACGGAATCACGAGGCCCAACACTATGGGCAGGACTTTCATTAACTAAGGAAAGAAGGACGGGAACTTAAAATGCGAAAAACTCCGCCGCTGCACAGGATGATCATTTACAACGGCTCACAGGAGACTGTCATAAGGTTGAAAGCTTCGACACACGTCGAGAGAACAAATTCACTGAATTATTTTTACAAAAAGCTGACACTCTGCTAATATTTTTAATCCAACTCAAGTCGAAGATTCTTTCGCCTAAGGCAAAAAACGAAACGATAAATTCATTTAGCAGAAGAAAGTAGCTAACAACCCGGTTTCCAACAATCACGACCACTTCCAGAGTCTAGCGTCCACTGACTTCCCCCTGCCGCAAAAACTCCCACCCAATGAAATTGTTCTAGAACAATCTTCTTGTACGTGTGCCTTCCGGCGCATCTGCAAGGAAGAGTTCCAAGAACTGCCTTTTGTCAGCAAATTCAGACTTACACAAGTACGTCAAACAGAACTGATGGGAATTTTCGAAAGGCTAAGCGGCAACACTCAAACGAACATAACAGGATCCCCTGAAGGCTCCATGCTGTAAATTTTATTATTTTGTTATCCACTATGTCTCATCTGATTTACTTAACTGCAGAGCTTATTTTTTAAAATTCAGAAAATGTTTGAAACGTTTTCGGGGATGTGTGATACGTTAAGCTTCACTACTCTGCTAGGAACTACCTGAGATAGGCAAAGTTTATAGTTACGGTGTATAGTAGGCAGTGTTGGGTAGTAACTAAGTAAAAGCAACTCGTTACTAGTAACTAGTTACTTTTCAGTAACTTAATAGTAACTTAATTACTTTTGTGTTTTCAGTAATTGTAACTATAACACGTTACAATTATTTAGTAACTTTAGTAACTGAATATGACAAGTTAGATTTTCATGCTACAAATGTAAAATATTTTTAAATGTTCGGTTTTTAATGCGTAGTATTTAAGAAATTATACCTGAAGCTGAAGAATTTGTTGAAGTTTCGAATGCTTTAGTATGCAAATGCTAATACCGAACACAGGAATACCTTCTTGTACTTAGTCGATAATAAATAATATTTGATGTATCCTATTTGGGTGGTGACAGCTTTTTCCAGTATTCTTTAATCCTTTAACAACTAGAAGCTCTCTGAGCAGGTATGCGGATTACTGGGAAGTACATTCCTAACGCCTGTGTGCAACTTGGGGGTGTCTAATTCAGACGAAAATACATTCACCGTCTCTATATTTCAATAATAACGAAAAGAAAATAGAATCCTTGAAAATCCCAAAAACATCGTTGAACCAGTTCCTCTAAGCTCTAAGCCTGTTCCTTTCCCCACGTATAGAATATTTGCTAATAAACAATTGTTTATAAATGTGTGTTTTTGTTGACATTAAGTTGGTAGTAATTGCATGTACATTAGTAGCGTCTCGTAAAAAAAGGTAACTTAAAAAATAACGAGTTACTGTATGGTAACTTAGTAACTTATTCAAGTTACTTTTATAATTCTGTAACTTAGTAACTTACTTAGTTACTTTTTTGCCGAGTAACTGATTAACTTACTTAGTTACTTTCTTAGAGTAACTTACCCAACACTGATAGTAGGCCAAGTATTTACTTGCAAAACAGCATTCTACATATCGTTCATTTAATACCAAAACTGAGGTATTGTGCAAAAGGTTGCTAGGTAACAAAAAAAAAAAATGAAACTTAATGTAACTTTAATAACAGATGCTGGAATATTGATATATAATAATAGTTGGAGGCTGCCATAGGTCAGCGCGTTACACTTCTACGCTGCAGTTCTAGGATTCAACTCCAAGTACCAGATCATTTGACTTTCAACAGTCGTTTCCCTCGCAAGATAATGTGACACCAGCGAGGTATTCTGCCCAGTAAATTTTCTCTAGAATAGAAGTGTTTATACTTGCCATGGTGCGGAGCCCACGTTAAACTGTTGGATCTATATGCCTGCGCAACTCAGGCATACGGCAAAAGATTGCCACGTCTTGTAAGAGACAAAGCACTTATAGAATAATAGTTTGCAAATACTGCTTTTTTAATTTCTATTTATGTTTAAAATGAGCACCATCATTCTCAAAATACTCTGTAGCTCATACAGTAATGCCTGTTACTAACTTTTGAAGAATTTTATTGCCGGCTTTAATAGTGGCAGCTTGATGCGTTCTTAGAAATAATTCTGTTTCATTTGAAATTGGCATCCGATAAACCACATTTTTGAGTAATTCTAGAGAAAGCAGTCTATAAAATTTAGGATGGGGATCTGGTAGGCCACGCGGTGGGTCCTCCACGGAGATTTATCGATTTGATACCGCATTTAGACAAATCGTTATTTCGTGCCTATTATGGGTGTTTAAGGCTCCATCTTAAGTAAGTGTGATGTCGGCTTCTTGTCTACAAAGTAGTCACTACTACCTGTTCTGAACTGTATATACGAGGTGTGTAAATTAGGTAATGATACTGACTTTTTTCAATGTTTTATTCGAATAAAATTATAATTCAACATTGTCTCCTTCAAAGTAACTGCTTTGAGAAGCCACACAGCACTGGAGACGGTTCTTCCACTCCTCATAGCAGTGCTGGAACTCGGATACTGGAATAGCCTTCAGCTGGCCAGTTACAGCCGTTTGAATGTTTTCCAGTGTCCCAAAATGACGTCCCTTGAGGTGATTTTTCAGTCTCGGGAAGAGGACAAAGTCACAAGGACTCAAGTCGGGCGAATAAGGAGGCTTAGGAGGAATGTTCTGGCCAAAAAATCGTTTATTGAAACTGCTGTGTGATAAGGCGTATTGTCGTGATGCAACACCCATTTGTTCTTGATGTTTGATCTCACACGCATGACCCTTTTTCAAAGTTTTTCAAGAACTTCTCTGTAAAAGTGATGATTAACCATTGGCTTTCAGGCACAAACCCTTTGTGAAAGATTCCCTGGCTATCAAAAAAGCAAATCAGCATGCATTTGATCTTCGACTTGCCCATTGTTGCTTTTTTTTGGCCTTGGAGCGGTTGAAGTGTGCCATTCCATGCTCTGGCGCTTGGTTTCCGGGTCGTACTCAAACACTAAGACTCGTCACCAGTAATGACATGTCCCAGACAATGGGGATTTTCAATAGATTTCAAAAAATCAAAGCTAAGTGAACCCTAATAAACTCGAGGAACCAGCCTCCTCCGAGCCAATTCACATATTTAGACCAAACCGAACAATATTATCAAAACCATGCATAATAGTGTTAACTGTTGAACTGGTTAAAAACTAAATTAAAAAAAAATCAAAGCATCTTTCCCTCTGGATGTCCTTTCGGTCCTGCGAAAGGTTTTCCGGAACTATTTTTGCGCAGATTTTTCTCATCCCCAATTCATTGGTCAAAATCTGATGAACGATGGTGTGAGTCAAATTCAACTTATCCCCGATCAGTTTGACTGTCAACCGACGATCTGAACGCATAAGATCCCGAACTCGACATTTTCATCGGTTCTTGAAAATGAAGGCCTTCCGAGGTTCATCTTCAATCGACTCTCTTTCTTCTGCAAATGCCTTAAACCACCGATAAACTTGGGCCCTTCATAAAATACTGTCTCCGTAGGCTTGCCGAAGTTTCCGGTGCACTGTGCCCAAGTCTGAAGAAAAACCTGATACCACACCGTTGCTCGAAATTGATGTCATTCATTTTCAGAACGCACTAGAAAAAACTGCTACACGAAAAAAATCGCTATGGACGACCAAGTGACTCTAGTGAGTTCAAACTCGTAGTGAAGACGTATCACATGTTCACCTGCCGCCCCTTCCACACCCGTGTCCCTAGTGTTGCCAGATCGAACGCTACGCTACCATTCTCATTACTTAATTTACAAACCTCGTATCACTCCACCGTTTCACCAGAGGTCCCAGATGTCTCTTACCCCTGCATCGGTACTCTACAGATTCTTTGGGCATTCTGCTTTATCTTTTATGTCGAAGATTATTAGTTCCTCGCTTATGTTTGTATTTCTTCTATGATCTTCTCTTCTACATTCTTTCATTTTGCGCAGGGATTTTATTTTAGAAGATAGTATTTTACTTTTGTCTTTTTCAGACGGTACCCTTGTCTTACTTTCATAGCCTCATCTGTCCATACAATATTGTTTTAAAAGATAGAATTAGTTTCATGATTGATTAATCATTGGCAATAATTTACACGTATTAAAATCCTAGCACTGTTTAAGTATTATAAGTTATCGTCTATCAAGATGTAAACCATCTTCTTTAGCTATGCTACATGGTTTACATTATATTATTGTGCAATACCTCCCGTACTGTATTCCGATTTCGAAACCTTCCAATACTTCTACCTCCAACTGCGGTGTTCTTACATTTCGTGGACGACCACGATCTACTGTTGTGCTAGGAGCAACGTTGCCAGTTTCTCTTATTCTTTGATCTAATCCTCGTATAACATGTACACCTGCTTGTCGTCTATTTGGATAGCTCTCGGCGTAGAAGCTAGCAGCTGCATTGAAGTTATAGTGGAATTCACCGAAAGTTAAGCACTAATTCAAAGTATATTCCACAATATCAACAGTAAAATAATAACGATACAAAAAGTGAACGATCTTCAATAAGAACAGAATGCTAACAATATGAAAACTGTAATTATGGAGAAATTTAACACAACGAAAGTATTACTGTGTGACAGTAATTATTTATTTCTGACAAAATAAAATCCACATACGGCTGCATGATTTAAATATATGAATAATATAATGTTGCAAATTATGTATACTTTTTATATTATCAGAAGAAATGTATTATAAATAAAAAATATAAGAAAAAACAAAGATAAAATGGAATTTTTACTTAGTATTTCAAGAATAATAACGTGCCGTGCACCCTGTTGATCACCATATTATGTGCTTTTGTAATCTAACTGATACCATAGAATTGTTCATACTCTGAAATTAAGGGAACATTGAAAATTCAGAAAACATTGTTTTACTGTGATTTACTATAGAAAACAATATAAAATGACTCTTACATAATTATGCACAAGTATTTTAATATAATTCTTAATACATACGGTGTGTATTTAAGATAAGACCCTTGGTCATTTTTGGTAAACCCAGAAATGATGAAACTGTTCTAAAATTATTAAATTATATTTCCACACAAATGAACCCTTGATTTGTTTCAGAATGGTTTCGTGGAATGCAAAAACGAATATTATTGCCCGCCAATAGATGGATGCCACATGCTAGTTGAGAAAACTGAAGACGGATGTTGCCAGAAATGCAAAGGTATAAGACTAAAATCTTTTTCTAGGTCGAATTTTGAATAGTGCTGCTATTAAAATAATAGAGTTTTGTAGTGGCTTATTTATAATACTATTGGGTAAAATAAAGATAGTTAGAACTGTAACGTCAGGCATTAATACTGATTGAGTCAAAAGGTTATTTTATGGTGCAAAATGGTCTTCGTTTGAACAAAAAACGTTCATGATTGAAAGCTATTTGCAAAATGATTTAAAATCTAATGGATTTTGCACGTATTCTGTTGCACATTGCCCCGAAGAGTTTCCAAACATTGCATCTAGAAAAATTATAACGTTGTGTCTAACACATTTTTGTGAAAATGGCAATGCCAGTAAGTAACACTGAAGTGACAAAAGTTACAGGTGAAGTAGTTGTTGCAGCAGCGTCTGAAGTAATGGTTAATGAGCCACACACTTCTATTCTCCATTTATCGCAACAATAAACTTCTCTATGGGAGTATCTCATGTAGTCTGTAGAAACCTTATTTGTCTGTTGCAACACTTTAGCGTTTGGATAGCTGTGCGTGCAAAAAATTAATTAGACCATGTGTATGACAATATTAATGTAAAAAAAGATCGAAAAGAAATTTGGAAGTAGCTATACATGAATAAAGATTAACGAGAACGTTATTTTCAACATCACATACCGGAGCGGAAACTTCTTTGATGATAGACCGAAATTCCTGGCCAGCAAGATCTTGTCATTTGACCCCTGGCGATTTCTTTTCGTGGCTTTATATAAAAATGTAATATTTCAAATTCCTATCGACATTGAGGAGAATTACTAGACTAATATACTGAGAAATTTGAAGAAATAAATAACCTGCCTCAATTTTTGAGAACGCATTTAATGATGAAAAGAGGAGCTCATAAATTTATTAAAGCAGATGGTAGAAATTCGGCTCATATTTTATAATGCGGGCGCCGGTAGCCGAGGGGTTGGAAAACAAATATTATTTTGTCTTGTTGCTATGTCACCTGATAACCTGAACATTTTATTGAAATTTTTCTTTACCATTTCCGATATGCATCGAAAACTTAAAAATGTCATTTCGTAAAACGAATTCACAGAATTGGATATAGTTTTCAGGTTATATAAAGAGCAGAAAATCCTTTCAAATTTCTATCACTCGACGCCCTTTCGTATTTAAAATTTTGGGGTTGTTGGTGGTGGGAGCTAGGAGGATGAAGTAGGGTAAATGACTTACATGGTAGACCTGTCTGACCTGTCTCACCAATTTGTTCAAATTTAATCATTTACACAGTTATTCAAGGGGAACTGTTTTAATTGGGACATGCATGTATGACTATATTGCCATAAGAACCTGAATTAGAAATTGATTGAAAAAATGATACGGTATGTAACATATAATCTTCCAGAAGCATGTACTCTATGTATCTAAATATGCAAAGTACGTAAATTCGATGTTGGTGATTAATTTTGTTTCGTTGAGAAACAATATTCAAACCAGTGTTTCATTTCAGGTTGCATTTATAATGGTATTCATCACGAAAGCCATACAGAGTGGACAGAACCCAACGAATCTTGCAAAATAATGCGTTGCGAGGCAGGAGTTATTACCGTATCCAAATTACAATGTCATACTCCGTGTGCCAACCCTCAACCACCCGTCCCTGGAAAATGCTGTCCTACTTGTTCAGGTAGGTATTTTTCGTACAATTATAGCTGCAATAGCCAGAAAAGGAATAATTTTCTTCAAGATTCATGTATAATCAATTACATTTATCATTGCAATTTGAATTCTCCTTGTCACTCCGTGAGAATATCAACATACGGGAGTTTTCAGAGGACTGAGCAGTATACGCAAAATTCATAGGAAATTATATTTTTCCAGGTTTTATGTTTCTAGAATTCTTTGGAAAAATAATGTAAACCGTATTATTGTTATTAGCTATCATTAGAGGTATTTTTTTGCTGCCTTACTGCGTTGAAATCCATATCAATTACTCAGTCAATACAGTAATTAATAATTTCAACAGCTTATTCTATCAGCTTTTATTATACGTTTTAATACTTATATCTACACAGAACCAAGTAATTTGCAATAGCTAATGAAAAGCCTATTAATAATAGTATTATTGTATTTCTTATTAATTTTTGTTCCACCCTATCTATTAAATCCCTCCCCACTTACTGGCATGGGGTGGGCCTGGCGTAATCCAGGATTGACGCTCGAGTCGGCTCCATGTCAGATGATGATGATGATGATGTGGCATGACGTTTTCATACCAGAAAAATAATAACATATTCCTATTATATAAGCCGAAGCTGGATTCTGATGTTAAATCGGACACATGTTTTGAGGTTATTTTTCTTACACCAGTCCCATTACAAAATAGTGTATGACAAATAATTAGCTTTTACTATGCTTATTATTTGGCGATCGCACTACTTGCCTCAAACAGGATTAGAGTCCCAGAATTATATTTTCCAGATAATCATCTTATCCACTGAACTTCAAATATACTGGGAAAAGATTGTTCCTACTCTAATATTATAAGAAGATGTTTTTAAATAATGAACTTTAGTGCTGCTCATCCTCTACTTCTGGTTTTAGGCCGTGCGTTCTCTTCCGATTTAAGAAACTATTCGTCCCACCTCTTCGTAGTTCTTCCTATGTATTTTCTACCTTCCTCGATATTCCAGAACTCTTCGAGGAATTCTTGTTACTGGTATTCGCTCTACATGTTTTTTCCACTTTTCCCTATAACTTGTAATCATTTCATTTTGTAGTTCTTCTTTTATGTCTTCATTTACATGTATTGTCGCGGATATCCAGCTAGAGGTCTTAAAAATTTCATTTCGGTAGTTTCTACATGTCAGCCATCCTTTTGCCTTATTACACAAGCCTCACTCCCATACAGGAGTGTAGGAAGAGCCGTAACCTTATAACATTTTAGTTCTGTGTCCTTCTTTACCTTGCCCCTGAGCTATCTTCGAATCTTTCTACATGCCTTTTGGAAGTTCGAGAGCTTCAGCTGTATGTCGTCTTCTTCTTCGTATGCTATCGTGCAGCCCAAATATTTAAAGTTTGAGTCGTGTTCAGTTGGTTTGTCGTCTAGGAGTATCTTCGAACTAATCGTATATGATCCTTGGAAAGCAATATTTATGGTTTTTGAGGATTTCATGTCAAACTCTTGTGTAATACCGTTGCGTTTGAACAATGCCTCTTGGGATTTTATTATAACCAATTAATCGGCGAAGAATGGCGTTCTCATAGCATTGAAATTTATAGAATTTGTAAAACCATATGTCATCTTGCACTGTTTCATTACTTCAATACATAAGTTGAAAAGTGCGGGTGATAGTGGACACCCTTGTCTTACTCCTCTAGTCGTAGTAGCCATTTCTTGTTTTAGTATTTTCTGGCCCACGTCGACTGTTGTTCTTGTAGACCTATACATACTTTTAATAAACTGATGAAGTGGTATTCTCCCTCTTAATATATTCCATATTTGGCTCAGATTAATGCTATCAAACGCTTTTTCAAAGTCAATAAAGAGTCTATGTGTTTCTTTATTGCATTCTCATATTTTCTGTATTCGCTGTTTAACAGTGAATACATACAATAATATATTTTTCGTTTTTAGCTAAAATATCTGTTATCTAACAAAAATTGGTAAAACTATAATTTTGTATTACTTGAAGAGTCTTCTTTCAATACTTTTGTGGTTCTGCATGTCTTCGAGGAAGAGCTTTTAAATAGAGGAAAGTTAAGATAAACTGTTCTATTTTGCTACCAGAAACCTATTATTAATCAGTGTACATGCATTTCTGGACATCTTGTACGGAACTGTTTTGTAAAAATATTTAATGATCTGCAAAAATTTCCTAGGTAAATTAAAAAAACCGTAAATATAAAAATAATGTTGTAAAATGAGAATAAATCATTTCATTAACCGAAAATATTATATCTGTGATCGAATAGTCATGCACAACAGATGGCATTAATTCGTTTTTAAACTCAAGTTCTATTGGAAAAGTTAGTTAACAGACGATTCCATATTGATGATTATCTAATTTCGTATTAAAAGAAAAATTATCCAAATTGAGTTTGAAGTGAGTTCTTTAATTGCCAGTCACACTATAACCCTAGAACCCTCAGTTACTATTATTATTATTTATTTATTTATTCAAATCAAAATAAGTTTCTGTGGACTACCTTTCAGCCTCACATAGGTCGATTCATCGTGTCTGCTACACCAAAAATAAAAACCTAACCTTTTGAAAAGGTGGTTTACTTAGAGTTGAATAAAACAAAATAACCCATAGTTAGGGGAACCATGGTGGAGTAGTATTGGAGGCGCTCAACTTAGGAGTTATTCCACCATTCCACCAGAGTCGTTGAGGTTCTATTCCTGAGCACTGCACTTATCCAGGATATTTGTGGTGTCTTAGTTATAGTTGGGGCATTTTAAGCCGTTGTATAGCACGAAATGTGCTTAGCCGGGATAATCTGGATGGGATGGGAATTATGGAGACATGAAGGCGCCTTGCCAACACCATGAATAAAAAAAAACGCAGCAGTTGATTTGTTCACAAATAAGTAGCTTATTTTAACCTTAATCTTGCTAATTTACGTGTGTTTAGTAGTGAAACTGGAGTATTTCGAGGTATAATATTCTAGTAGATAACATTTCTATTACACCTTGCTCAAGGTGCGAATCCAAAACGCCAACCCAAATCACCTTTTCGATCATAAAAATAATTTTGGGCATGTGCATGATTCGCATTATCGTTTGGCACTATAGGTAAATCCTTTGGAAAATTTTATGTTCAACAATTATGGTTTCATAATTTTGTCGTTTGTTTTTTTTTGGGAAAACCCCGAAACACATCAATTTTACTTTTAAAAAGTATCTATCGGCTTTTGCTTCTTCTCTATGACGTGATCATTAATTTTTTAAAATGGCAACCCCATGTTTCCCTCTTTCTTTGGTTAAACGTCTTCACTAGTTAAATGGTGGTATAAATAGATTGGTACACCCCACATAACAATTTTTGAGAATAATACTCAAACTTTAAAATATTCTGAATTTGTTTTAATGGAAATAAATATATTATATAAAAAATTACTTAACGGAAATGTTTAAACTGTCCACCATTAAGCAGTTAGCATTGATTAACACGTGTGTAAGTACGTTATATGCCACAATTAATAATTTCCGGGCTGATACTTTCCATTTCTAAACGAATTCGACGCTTTAAAACGTCTAAATTGTCTGATATACTGCTGTAAGCTCACGGTATCACCTGATTCTATAAAATTACATTAGCGGCGTTAAGTCAGGTGATCGCACAGGCCACTCAAGTAGTCTTCACCGCCCTAAACTGCCGGAATTGAATACCAAAATGAGGACGAGCTCCAACTTGTTCAAACCAAATGCTTGCCTGGGGCATGTCAGGATTTTCATTGTTTGGTAAAAGAATTGTTAGAGCTGGAGCTAACTCAAAATCCAGAAAGCCTAAATCTAAACAAATATGGTGCGTTATTTTCATTAAAAATATATTCTGAATTCTGTGAAACTTATGTATATTTTCCCAAAAATTGTTGTGTAATACTAATGTTCTTATGCCACTATTTAACTGGTGAGGAGATTTATCAAAATAATGGAAAGAATAAGCAATTTTTAAGCATATTTGAAGTGTTTCTGAGTTTTCCCAAAATACATTGAATATCAAAAATAATGAATTTTGTGCGTTTGTTACCACCACGCTGTATATCTACGTTAGATTTTCTAATATTTACAGGAATTTGTTCTTACTTAAATAATAAAATGTAAACTGCCTATCCTTGCGTTAACTTGTTCGTGACATTACCGGTTGCAGACAAATTGTTTAAGAAATTTAAGTCTATCGGTACAGAACTATTTTATATATTATTTAAACTCGAATACTTAAAAGCTGTTTCAGCTGCTGGCGAACGACATCTATCTGCAAAACACGCTTAATTAAATCAAGGAATTTCGTGCAGGTGTTGGAGCACATTCAAGCCAATTTCGAACGTCCTTCACCGATAAAATTTAAACTACTAGTAATAAATTAGCCGAGTTAAATAATTCCATTTGGTCTTGGATACACATATAACCTGTTGTAGCTCTCGACCAATCTTTATCAACATAAAATATTACGAAAACTTTCACCTAACTTGTTTATACGAATACTCTGCTGATTATATCTCTAGCAATTTATTATTGGGTTACCTTTTGATATTGTACTTTATTTAACGTTTGGACGCATGTCGTTTTGTTTTACACAACTGCATTGAAAACAAGGTTATGTACTCTGGAAAAAATTATTGGATCAAATTTCCAAGCTGAAGTCCGGCGTGTTATTCAAATGCTATAATTAATAACATTAGGAGTGGTATCCTCGGCCCAAGGAGGTTCATGCGGAGAGAATTAAAGCAGCAACGGCCACACACACAAACCACTTAATCACGCAGCTATACATCTCTAACTAACTATTCATTAAATAACTGTAATGATATTTACTAAGCACTAACCAAACCAAATATTCCCAATTTTATAACTTAATTAAGGGCTTGTAGGAAAACAAATTACTACCCTACAAAACAAGCTCTTCGAAGTTTTACCACACAGGAAGATTTTTTTCTATTGCCATTTATTGAGAGATGATATTTCTTCTACACGTAAGCATTTAAATGACTAAAAAACAGAAACAACAACAAAAACAGATTATTTCACATACGTTTTCAAAGTATCCTAGCGAAGTATTAAAGAGAAGGGAAGAATGAAATATCAATATAAAATTTAATATTAAAACATATCTAAATATAAATTTCATAACGTAGACCTTAACACCGTGCGATCTACGACAATATTAATTATTAAAAGCCATGATAGATAGTTGGCATTACAGTTTGTCCACTTACCGCTAGATGAAATTTGACAGCTGTAAATGTGTCTATTATAAGTAGTCTCTTCCCCTATTTCTCGGATCAGTTTCGAATTTTGATACATTGTGCCCCGTTTGCAAAAATCCCTGTAAACGTGCCAATTTTGAAAATCAACCTGTTTGTATTTTTTAAAAATGTCCAACAAGAAATTCAAGTGTATTATAACCTGCATTAAAAAAGAAAAACTGTAGTTAAGCCAGCCGTGAATTCTTTTTCTTTTCTTAGTTCGCGCGCTTTAACGTTTCTTTGATATACATAACCTCACATTGATTAGTCATTTATCCTAATTTAGTCTACAATTGCTTAGTAATAGAAAAATAATAAACTTGCTGAACATGCCCACTACTACTGCAACACTACATTTCAGCACATTTTATACATTTTCTAGAATTTATGGAGTCTTGAAGACATATTTTTCATCTTTCGCCTAATGAGTTGTTGAAGCTAATCAAGTAATGACTGCAACTAGAGACCAGACGAGACGAGAAATGATACGACTCTCAGTCAGTATCGTTTTGTACGGTTAATTTTTCGTCTCGTCTCGATTGTCATACGAGAGTCTCAAATTTCTTGTCGAGAAATTAGCATTCACATTATGTATTTTGCTTTAGTGTACAGCTGAATTCAGGGCGCCCTAGAAATTCAACACAGCTGGAAGATTTGACTTTAATAAAGGGTGTATAGAGTTTTCGGGGTTCCGTCTTTACTACAGTACAGTATGGTAATTGACAATAAATTTTTTAAATTTTTGTTCTTATGTATCCATTAGTCACTAATTTAACATTGACATCTATAATGCTGCGGTGTGGTATCCAATGAAATTATTAAAAACCGAGTAACAATATTTTCGTTGTGGTAGAAATGGCATAATTTAAACTATTTAAAAAAATTACAATACCAAATTCAAAAATTAACAAAATTATAGTAAATGTTCAAAATGTCGCCTCCCAGCACACTGTAGAAGAACTTACGGCGCGTATTCCTGCTGCATGTGAAGAAGTTCAATAGACTCCTGGTATATTAGAAGCGGTGCGCGGGAATTTACTTCGTAGATGCGCTTCGTGTGTAGAAGCTCTGAAAGGAAATACTTTTGACCATACATTTATTTAAAAAAATGTTTGTTTTCATGTATATTTCAAGCCCTAGAAGTTTGTCCCTGCGATTAACACCCTGCATATAATATGAAGTGAATATGAGAATAAATGTCACGGCGTTGTCCTTTCTAATACCTAGTAAACGTACTTACGATTGGTAGAGATGGGTAATTTAATTACGCAGTGTGTATAGTGATTTACTACGTGATCAAGACCGGAAGTAGTTCAAGAACTGAAACTTCTTGAAATACGCAGGCGTGTAGGTACCATAAATATGAAAAATAATAATAAAAAGTTATTGTTGAGTGGTAATTAGACTTAAATTAATTAATTTTTTTACGTTGTCTATAAAATTAAAACTTACATAATTAATTCTATTACATTAGAAAATTTATTTCAAAGCACTGTTGATGCTTGTGATATTTTAACGTGTATGTGTACGAAACATGCTCAGAATTGAAGATTTCCAAAACACCCTATACCTAGTAGACGATTGGATGAGAAAGTGGAAAATTCAAGCTAACACCTCAAAATCATCACATATCACGTTTACAACGAGAACAGGTACATGTCCGCCGGTAACGCTTAACAATACCCCGATTCCCCAGACTGTAGAAGTTAAATATCTGGGCATGCACCTAGACCGGCGGCTCACATGGCGAAATCACATATTTACGAAGCGAAAACAACTTGGCATCAAATTCAGTCAGATGTACTGGCTACTTGGCCGGCAATCTCAACTGAAACTAGAAAATAAACTCCTACTGTATAAATCTATTCTCCAACCCATCTGGACGTACGGCATACAACTGTGGGGTACTGCCAGTACCTCTAACACTGAAATCCTACAAAGGTTTCAGAACAAAGTGCTTAGGTGTATCGTTAACGCTCCCTGGTATGTGCCAAATCATATAATACAAAAAGATCTTAACATTGAGTCAGTGCGCAAGGTAATTAAAAATTACAGTGTTAAATACAGAATTCGACTTACAATTCATCCTAATGAGCTAGCCACTCAGCTAGCACACATCAACGACACTCGACGGTTGAAGAGGTTCAAGCCCTCGGACCTGCCCACCAGGTTTGTTTAAGGACTGATTTGCTGATTTACTAAATTACAGAATTAGTTAGATAATTTATACAATAAGAACTATCACTGGATTGTTCTAAGCAAGTCTAATGTAGTTAGTTAATTAGGTTAATCAAATGTCACAACATTTACTTATTGTTCATAAGCAACAGATTATAAATATGCTAAGTATTAAATAAAAAAAAAAGAATTGAAGATTAAACGGCAGCGGATATCTCATAAACAGTGAGTTTTTCCATTTAAAAAAATCACATTGAAAACCTTCTATACGTTAAGAGGAAAAGACATTTCAAGGTACAAAATAGTGCCCACAATAAGTAGTGTATCCTTTGGATAATGTGCTTTAAATAGCCTATCCTACTTTCAGTCTCTGAATCAGGAATCATACTAGGAATATCAGCAAGTCCATTGCAAAAGGTTGAATGCCTTAAAGTTTGTACCATTGAAGTACTTTGGCAAATGTAAGCTGGTTTTAGCAGAATCGTAAGCATATGCAATAATATTCAAGGGTAATTAATCATTTGACAAAATTAGCGAAAGCATTATAGTATTTGTTAATTATACACAAGAAACACTGTGGCACCCAAAGTCGAATGCCTCTTGGATTTTTGGGTGCCACAATAACAATGAGTATACGGTTTGGGTGTCTCAATAACAGATTATATATATATATATATATATATATATATATAATTATTTTATTATCTTTTGTTCATTTATACCGGATTGGCGTGAAGTTAAAACAATCACCTTAGTCTTTGGTCTCTGTGGTATTAAAACTAACCATCACACGCCACAAGAATTAATGGAAGGTACTGTTCATATTTACTGTCTTATCTAAAAAATCTTCAACTGATGAAAAGCTCTTTGGACAACATCAATGAAAGATTGATTTGTTGGATTCGGAAGTTAAAGCAATTATTCTTTTACAAACCATATTCTGATTTCCGTTTTCAATTATAAAGTTGCCTTCTACTTATATTGGTATCAGGTAAATATGCGAATATTGCATTGTTTTAGGATTATTATTACATACATTCAGTTGTTAAGTGCAATTCGTACCTGCTGTATTCAACTTACTACGCTATACTCAACTAGTTTATCTAATATTTTTGAATATATGAACTAGCCAATTATTCTATTATTTACAAATAATTGTATATGGAATCTTTCTACATCTGGCTGATCGTCATCCATGGATATGGGCAGTTTATTTTTCCGTTCATGTTTTATTTCATATACCCATTATGCTATTTTAATCCATGGAAGCCATTACCACCCACAATAACACATTAACACTGAATGTTATGCTTCAATGTCCTTAAAATTGTCCACGGAAACTTTAATTTTAACTGTATACTGTTTTTCTAGTTTTTTAAGGTAGTCACAATACCATGGGGCACAGTTATTTTCCAAGGAGGACTTTTCGTGAATCAATATGGGGAGGCCCTTGCCTAAAAATAGGATGTTGCGGGCAAATATGAAGAAATCGTGATTTTGGTATAACATGCGCCTGTAAACTTTCATACTTTCCAAGTACTGCATTAACACTATCTCTACAATTCCTAGACATGTATGTTCGCCAAAGTAAGAAAGTCACTCACTATGTTGAGTATGTCAGCTACGTTGATTTCTACTAGCTAGCAAAAATAGTAAATTTTCAATCACTGATAAGGTATTGTCTAATCGGATTCTTGTTCATAATAACAATTTATTCTCAAGTTTCGATTCAGCTTGCTGCTACGTGTCTGGGAATATTTTCTTATTTCGGCGAAAAATGGCATTAGAAAGAAAGAAATATATACCACAATTATTCATCATGCGGCAGAGAAAACCATTATCAAAATTAATTACAATTTTACATCACAGCATGAACTAATATGCAGTTGTGCATCGGTATACTGAACTTGCCTTGAAATCCCGAAATTATACCTAAACTAAAGTTTGTTAATGTATTTAACTCATTCAATTTCTATGAATCTTCTTTTTTTTACAGAATGTAAAATAAATGGACAAACGGCAACAGACGACAGAGACGTCACTTCGGACGACCCATGTCTGAAATGCCGTTGTATAGAGGGAAGGTTAACATGTTGCAAAAAAGCTTGTCCTGTTCTCCAGTGTAGTACTGACCGCCAACACCAACTTCCAGGCGAATGTTGCCCAAAATGTACGGGGACCAGAAGTCTTTACACCCATCCAAAAACATGTACCCTAGGAAGCGATATGCATCGAGAAGGAGAACGTTTTGATATCGGTCGATGTACACGCTGCAGTTGTGCCAATGAGACTTCCATATGTTACAGGGACTCTTGTCCCATATTAAATTGCTCCCCAGAATTTCAGAAGGAAAGACTTGGAAGTTGTTGTAAGCATTGCGTCATGCCAGAGGAGGTTAGAACACGATGCAGTTATGGAGGACTTGTTTACGAGGCGAGTATAGTTTTAAATTGTTTGTGGTCTATTGCCGAAGAAACTATTCCATCAGTGTCCGTTTGAATGTGGTAGACAATGATGTGGTTGAAATAAAATCAGTAGTTTGGACTTCCATTGTCTTTATTTTTAAAAACACAGTAATTACACAACGTTTCGACTGTTAGGTATCTACAGTCGTCATCAGTATTCACCTGATGACGACTGTAGATACCTAACAGTCGAAACGTTGTGTAATTACTGTGTTTTTAAAAATAAAGACAATGGAAGTCCAAATTACTGATTTTATTATTCCATCAGTATTTGAGAATTGTAGCTGTTTAGCTCCTTTTTCGGAGATTAATGTTTGGTACTCAAACCTATGTTTTCATCCCATTCTTGGCAATTTTTATAAGGTATAATTGAATTAAAAACGTATAACCACAATATCTATAAATATTATATAATATATACCAAATGATTCACGGGAGAGTACGACCCTACCATTCTTAAACTAGGCACTCCAAAATACATATCACAAAGCACTGCGATATTTAAAGTTTTATTAGCGGTATTATATACCAGAGGAGACTGTTTGGTATATTTAGCATTTTGATCTACTCGCCTTTTACATTAAGTGAGTGTGAATGAAAACAAGAAAGTCTTATTTATAAATATCTAGGTTTAAGTTTTCCAAATATAATAAAATAGTAAATATAACAATTTATTAATTTAGTAGATTTGCAATACGCCTTTCATTACTTTTTTGCCACATCTGTGTCCTTTCCAAAAACAATTTTTGTCACACGAGCTAGCACTTTCGGCATTATCAACCTGAAAGTATTTCTGGTTCTTCAAATTCTACATATTAACAACAGGACTTTGGTAAACCATATGTTTAACTGTAGCTTAAAAAATATTCAACGGAGTATGACAACGGTTGCGGGGAGGACAGGGAAAAGTAGACTTCTACTTATACTACCTACCACTTATTATCAAATACTTGATTTAAATTGTTGTTGAAATACACCTGGGGGTGCCATCTTGCTGCTACCGCATATGCCGTTTGGTATTTAAATGCACTTCTTCAAGTATGAGTAGCAATGTGTTACAAGAAAATTTAAATAGATTTCCCTTGTTAAATTTTTCTCACGAAATTTGGACCAATGTGATCCCCTAGAATTCCAAATCACACAGAAAGCACTTTCTGAAAATGCCCCTTGGTGACCCAGCAAGGATCAACAAATGCATAAAAATGACTATTATGTTTGTTAAGCTAGCATTGTTACTAAAACGTACTCCATCATTGAAAAGAACTTTGTTCACGAAAATATCTTCAAGATTCATTTGGTCTTGAATACACTGACAAAACTATAATAGTATTGGAAATCAATTTCTTGGAGATTCTAAACTAAAGTTACATGATATGAATGTAGCTACGATCACAATATTCCTATGCATATAATTATAACGGATGGCGTGTTAAAGTAACTAACAAACTCTAAGATAGAATGTGACAGACTTTGCTAAATGCATTTATATAAATGCTAATAAAATATGTAAGCAACGTAACAGGAAAAGTTAACCAGGTTAACGTCCAAACTGCCGGAATGTAACAACGACAATCGCAAGATGGTCATCGATGGTGCACCGCACATTAAGGATTTCTCAATCTAGTGGAGATTTTCTTGGTTGTTAAAATGCCAATTATGTTTTTTAAATAAACCGTGGTTTAAAAACTTCTAACAATCACAGGCGGGTGTTACAAGTTCGCCAGTGCTATTCTCAGTTGCTCTCGAAAAGTACAGTAGCCTTCGGGTTTCGCCATATTTCCGCTCAAGAATGATCCGGCGTAAACTGAATAAAATTATAAAGGAAGCTGTTGAGTTGGGCTGCACGCAATTTGTTTATTGTTTTTGATAATGGTATTGTTACGAAACGTGGTATGGAATTTTTAAGTGGGAATAAAAAAGAAATTATCCAAACAGTAAAATTGATCTTTTTCGTAATTCAGACAGTTTACCACAACTGGAATGCCTGACAACTATACCTCTTTATTTATTCAAATAATCTTCTTTTATATGCTGATTTGAACGAGAATGCTGATAGTAATAATAAAATAATTTTCTGGTAAACCGTTAGACTCGTAAACCATACTCTGTTCTATTATATTATTACTTCTCTAAATTGGGGTTCATAATTGTAAAATAATCCTCGTAACATAGAAGTTTCAATTGTCAACCCCAACAAATTCTATCCTTACATAAAAAATTCTAAAATCGAATCTCTCAATCAGCGCTTCTACACCCAAGAGTCTGTGTGTATGATGATGATGATGATCTGAAAGAGCGAGATCTAGGACGCGGTTTTCCAAGCATCTCTATGCACTTAGGCCACATTTGGCCCATTGTACACCCTAACTAAGAATTTTGCCTATCTGGGGTAATTCCAACTCCAGTAGTGATTTTTAACGGTCACACATCGTAGTGGTACGGGGCCTACGGCTTTACTTCTTATCCGACAGAAGGCGCATTTTCAGATTTTTCCCCGCTAGAAAAATCTCGCCGACCTCAGCCAGGTTCGATCCCGCGTCCCTCGGATCTAAAGGCAGACGCGCTAACCACTAGACCACCGAGGCCGGCTAAGAGTCTGTGTGGAACAGCGCTCTATAAAAAGCAAACGAGGAAAAAGTAAATTTAAACAGGCCGTGGACATGAAAACGAATGTCGTAATTCCATGGTAGTGTAGTGTGTCGAGAGGCTAACTTCACACTACTACTGAATAAGTAAATACATAAGATTTGGTTATTAACTCTCAATAACAAAACATTAAAACGTAAAGATTTCACAAAAATGGCCTTGTTGGAAGCATCCATTCTGCATTTCGTCGTTAGGTAGCGCATTCAAGAATTGAAGAATTGCTTTGCGATATTTCAGCGCAATCAATGTGTCGTTAAAAAATATTGGGCAACTAATCGTCTTCGGCTCTAACCTATACACACACATATTTTAACCGGGTGAATATTCTGGATATTCTTCATGGATATCCTGCACACAACCATGTATCGAATACCGACGCATCATCAACTTTTTGGCCATTATGAGAATGAGCCTCATCCTTAAATGCTACTGCCTTACAGTAATAACAATTTTTGTGTAGTTATTAAATTTTTACGTTTTAACATTGACGGTTCAGTAACAATACTAGCAAGAAATGGAGAAGTGTGTAGAAAGTAGATAGAATACCCGACGTCCTAAGCGCGTAAAGGGATATTAACCTAAGCTTATGTACTCGTTCGGTAATGGCGTGAAGTTAGTCTCACAAAACACTACATAACTATGGAGTTATAACATACGTTTTCACGTGCACGGCATGCTCTAAAGTTTTTTCCAGTTGCTCTTGATTTCAACACTTCTGGAACGTTTTATTAATTAGCGCTTTCTCCGTTTAGATCTTCTACTCAGCAAATGAATTATAACAGGCTATCTCATATCTATGAGTTTTAAAAAACTGGTAGGTACAGTCAAGGAAAAATCCTACTTCCTATTTTCTTTTTCTTTGCTCCAGCGCTGCTAAATTCGCGACAGATTTATTTACAGAAACATTAATATGAAGAAAGGTTAATTGTGGAAACGCTGAACGTAAGTCCTTAGTTTCCGCAAAAATTTCTTATGTAAGACGTCATAAATTCTACTGGACTTCAAATAAACCACTTTAACGTCATTTATCCAATAAACACGTTTCCATGTAAAAATCTAACCGCTTAAAAATAGAAACCTATTTAATTATGTTCCACCATTTAAATTATATCATCCAAGTTTTTTCAGAAGAATACTGTTTTCCGAGATATACAACTATTTTGGGAGTTTTATGCGACCCTGTATATAATCCATAGAAACTGTTTTTAATTTACACTTTACAAGGCTATCTGTTTTTAATTATTCATATATAAATATTAAATAATGTTTAGTATAAAAATGCCCTTTGATTCACAAATTATAAAATGTTAACTATAATTCCAATTACATATTTTGCAATCTCAGCGCAAAAATCAGAACACAGAACAAATTATTGTTACTACTAAAGTATACAGACAACACTTCTATCAATAGATAAGCTTGTCAAAAATAGCAACAGCAACATCAGGGACACGGAACATTTATTTTGAAATTTATCAATCTAGGAAGTATAAAAAAAAAGCTTTAATTATATGCCGCCTATCAAGGTCTTTTGAAATCAAAATCCGATTAACGACGAAGTTCTGTTATATTGTCTAATATCTTTTGTTAATTTTAGCGTCATTGCCTAATAACTTAATAATTATAAAACATTATCACCGCGCTTCGTTCCTAAATAATGATAATTGTTTTGCTGCTGTTAAAGACTTGTGATATGTATTCACTGTAATGCGGTTAAATCTCAACGTTCGTTCAAACTGTTTCCGCTTACAGATCTTGTCCAGAATACTAATAACTTATTCTCTCTAAATTTGTTTTATGATTACTTTCGCACGCACCCATTGACGGTCACTTCCTGTTCTGAATATTTTGAAAACAGTATATTTGAGAGAATCTCAGCAAACCATAGCCGCTGCTTACTGTAATCATTATCGACAGTATTGGAAAAATGCGCTATAAGCTAATATTTCTTAGAAGTGGTTAGTAACACAGTTACTATTAAAGTAATTTATTTCTACAATAAATGAAGAACAATATAATCAGCAGCAGTAAATACATTAGGCATTTGAAAATATAAAAGCAGGGTGTACATAATGAAAGTGTAATTATAGGGCTTCCGGGTTTCCATTATCCTTGCTATTTATGATTCCTACTTTTGGGACATCCAAGCTTAATGCCATCTATATCTGCAATATGCTGGCACCCTTATTAGATTAGTTAGCTCATAAAATGTGTAATTAAATGTTTACCAGTAACAAATAGATGGAGTGCTATTATAATAACCCTAATAATAACAAATAGAAAAATGTCAACTTATCTAGTTTTTGTAGACCAAGTCTATCCTTCTGTCCTTTGATGCAGAAAAATTATTTATTATGTTTTCGTAAAATGGTTGATTTTTTTATTAATTCTATTAACAGTTCTTTTTGAATTGAAATATTTGCTAAAGAAGAAAGCCTACCTTGAGATACTGCAATTCTTAAGTACGTTTTTATTCGTTTAAGGCAAGAAAAACTTCTTTCCACTGATGCACTTGTAGACGGAATAGTTAATATGAGGCAAAACAATTTGTAGGTTTCGGTAAACATTTCTTTGTTCTCATTGAGATTTTCTAGTAATTTTTGGGTCTGTAGATTGCGGTAACTTTCATCGGCATAAAGAAGATTTAATTCGTTTTTAAGACGCTGACTTTTTGTAAATATTTTGCCATAAAATTGATCTAAATTTTCAAATGCTGTAGACGGAAAACACGAATCATATTGTTCGAATTTCGTAGTATTAGCCAAAGACATGAATTATAACTTATCGGAGTCTTGAAATCGTACTTCCATTTCCATTACAATGTGATCCAGTACTTCATAAAACAAAATTCTATATTTTCTTCTAATGTCATTATTTGTAAGGCTAGCGTATTCCCGCTTAGGGCACTTAGAAATATCGATATGTGTTATTTCTATTTCCTTAGTCTTTTTGAGGAGTGTATCAAAGAAATCCTCATTCCTTTTCCTCTTTAATATATAGTTCAATAGCTTTATTTATTTTTGTAACATACAAATTAATATCCAATGATGGAGAACATCAAATAAAATGTCAGTAAGAGAGAAAATATCATTAAATACTACAGCTAAACATGTGAATTCAAAATTTTTTAAAACGTTAAAAAACCGACGGTCAAGCCCGAACATGAAGTTCAGCGACTGACTGCGACTGAACTCTTCAATTTCGCAATTCACAGTGAACCAATTGTAGATGTTGACGTAAGCGTTACCATGGCAACGCAGGTATAAGTGCAGAGATAAAATACGTTTGAAGCTGACTCTTCACTGCAAGTGTACGAGTGTTGTAGGTAAGATTGTTTATGGTCACTGTGTTCACGCTCGACATACTGCATTTAAAATTTAAATTTTAAATACCTACAAGGGGACCAGCAAAAATGTAATGTTTGTTTTCACTAAGCTTATTGTATCTACGAGTATGTATGCCATAAAAAACGACTCCTAATAGGTGTAATGCCGATAAATAATTTGTTATGTAATTTAAATAAATATTCGCTGTTGAATGAAAATTTTAGGTGAAGAGGCAGTTCACCTACTTCACTTGGCGAGCCGCCACTGATTTTTACATCTAAATTTTTTCGAGTAGTTGCGTAAATTTTCAGTCGAAAAGGTTTTTATAATTCAACTTATCGACAATATCTATCGATTTTTCATTGCTGCCACCGCTACAAGCGGCTATTTTAAGAAGCCCGATAATTCAAAAGGCTACAAAAAATAGATAGCTATAGCAGCGCGCTGATTCCCAACACTTTTTAAAGTAAGAGTCCTGCGATTTTTAAGTTATATCTTAATATAAATTTGATGTACTTAAAGTCAAATCCTTAATCTAATTTAATTGTGCCAGGCAGGATGGTCAATCTTGGAAACTGGATTCATGCAGTTCATGTAAATGCATCCAAGGGATGCCCAGCTGTGCCATGACAAGGTGTAACGTCACTCTGCCTTGTGCCCCTGGATCTCGATTGGTGCATCCTGTCGGAGAATGCTGTGGATACTGTGAAGAAAGTAAGTTACCTCCATTCTATTTTACCCTGAACAATTCAAATAGAATTTTGCAGGTGAAGGTGTCTGTATGGCTTTCGGTGATCCGCACTATAAAACATTTGACGGCAAGATATACAGTTTCCAAGGTATAGGGCGGTACCAACTTGTATCAGACTGTGAACATAGAAATTTCTCCATTCGTGTGGCCAATGCTTACCAGAATAAAAATACAAAGGCATCCACCTTAACCAAACGAGTTGCTATAAAATCGGGAAAACTACGAATTAATCTAGGGCAAAACTTCAGGACGAAGGTAAACGGACAGAAAGTAAACTTACCATATAAGATCGAACAAAAACTACTGATAAGCAAATTCAAGGACGACATAATTGTTAATTTGCAAAACGGTGCAAAAATTCTGTGGACCGGTAGAAGCTTCCTAGAAGTTACAGTTCCAGCCTCATACAAAAACAAGCTTTGCGGTCTTTGCGGCAATTTCAACTCAAACGTTCAAGATGACCTAAAATTACGCAGGGGTGGGACTGTCAAGGATTCTGACGTTGTAGCGTTTGGTTCGTCATGGTGTGTAGGACCCAAATCTGTATGCGCTAAGCAAGCTAAACAAACATCTAAAATCCGACCTTGCAGGAATCGCCGCCTTGAAAAAAACCCTTGCAAATATCTTACAAGTACCGAGTTATTCGGTGGGTGCGATTCAAAATTAAATAACAATAAATACTACAAGGCTTGCGTGATGGATATGTGTGACTGCCCTAACGGAAAATGTTATTGCGAGAGCCTCATGGCATATGCAAGGGAGTGTGAACGTCTAGGTGTAGAAGTCCTAAACTGGAAAAAGCGAAGTTATTGCTTAGCAAGTAAGGTTAAGCGAAAGAAAAACAATAAGGTACCTTATACCAAGGAAGAAATCGAAGTACTTTTAAAGCAGAGGAGGATCAACAGGACGAGGAGTGAACAACCACCACTTCTTATTCATTAAGATATAATCATTTTTGAAACTAGTCATTGTCAGTATTCATCACAATGCAACAGCGCATGAACTAAGTGATGTGTTTATAATTATTTATGTTGTACATAATTATTTAAAAGTATTATATAGGATTTAACAATGTTTGCAGATTAACGAGAACCTTTAACGGAAAGAATACTCTTTTAGTAACGCGGCCGAAATGTACAAAAATCCAATTTTGGGCATGTGTTATTTGATGTCCATACTTCAGTCTTAATGTTTGTTCATTTCGTCCTAGCTTAGCAACTTCCAAAAGCTTACTTCATCTTTTTGTTACAATAAAAGTGGAGTAATACTACGTTTATAGAATAATTACCATTTGTTGTATATTAAAATCTAAATAAATACAATTATATTTCAATTATACCGTGTGCTGACTTTGAATACGCTCCATAGGGAAAATATATGCGTTTGTAGAATTCGTCAATTTCCTGCTCCCCAAGTTGAAAAACACACCCAAAACAAGGTGTACGCTCACGGGACGCTAATTTTCCAGAGATTACATCAATTTTTTAATTTTATAATACTAAATTAAGTAAAAGATTCCAAAAACTTTGAATTATTTTATACATGTAGTGTAGTAATATCGGCAAGTCCGATGCGCAATTGCCGTCAGCGTGACGTATTGGTGAAGGATTAGCTTTTTAATGCTATCTTCTGGAGTTCGAATCCTCCCTTTTGCTTTATTTTTTTTAATTATTTGTTTTGGGTGCTTCTTTCAACTTGGGGAGTAGGAAATTGACGAATTTCACAAACGCATGTATTTTCTCTATGGAGCGTATTTACACGATATATCAACATATTTATTAACGTTGACAACTCAGAATCTACATGCTTGTCAGTTGTTGTTATAACGGAATTAATGTTTTTTAATTATAAATTTCATTTTGTAGTGTGCGCAAGTAGCCGCAAAAGAGAATGGAAATTAAGGCATTGCTGAAAAAAGTTAAATTCAAATTAATATACGGAACGACCCAAAACGAACGAATGTGCCGCTTTACAAAATTATTTTCGGTTTCCGTCACCTATTCTGACCGTGGGTGTGCGCGTGGAAAATTTTTATTTGATAGGAACCAACAATAAATGTTTTAACCAAATTTAACAAACAATGTATAGAACGATCTAAAGCGAATGAACGTGCCGCTTCATAAAAATATCTTACCTGTCGTTTTGCTTATTTCCACCACCTATTCTGACTGTTCGTGAATTTGAGTTTGAATTTTCACAGTATATTGAATCATAATAAATACATGTCTCCCTAAAATTAAGACTAAGTTTAGGAGTTGCCCTCTTTCAGCCGTTGGTGTGCACATGGAAAATATTTATTTGGTAGGAAACAATAATAAATTTTAAATCATATTTACCAAACAATATATAGGGCGATCTAAAACGAATGAATGTGCCGCTTCATAAACATATTTTCTCTGTCGTTTTGCTAATTTCCTTCTGCCACCTATTCTGACTGTTGGTGTGTGTGTGTGTGGCAAAAATTTATTTAGTAGGGAGCAGCGATCAATTGTTAAATCAAATTTACCAAAAAATATATAGAACAATCTACGATATAATGAATAATATAATGCCGCTTTAGAAATATATTTTCTGTGTTGTTTTCCTTATTTCTGCCACCTATTTTGACTGTGGAAAATATTTATTTGGTAAGCAATAACAGTAAATTTTAAATCAAATTTACCAAACAGCATACCACAGACCGAACTGACACACATCAATTCATTAAACAAGTCACATTTGAATTCTAATTTCTTATTTAACATTAAGTAAGCGTTATTTAGGATTTAGTAGAAACACATTTTCCCTTAAATTCCAAACATGCGATGGAGATTAGCCTCGGCAATATTTCAACTTTATTTGTAATAGCTTTTAAACAGGAGTGATTCGGTGAAGCACACTTTCTATGCATTGCCGTTTTAGATTATATGTGTTTGAAATTTTGTGAATTACAGGGTTTCAATTTTGAGTTTTTATTAAATTATTAGTTATCTAATAAAATAATTGGAGAGGAGGTACAAGAAGCAACTGTCGAGCACCCCAAAATAGGATAGCCATGCACTTGCTTTAAAACACTACCATTTAATTTAAGCGAAGCAGCGTATAAAATACTCCCCCTATTTTAATTATAATATTATTGGACAGCTATGAATCAGTTAGTTAATCAATCAGTAAGCCAACTTATAATTCCATGTTTAAAATAATAAATTGGTCATGGTTTTTATTAAATAATCAAGACCCTATGGCATTCTTCGAGATATTAATTTTTACTATTTTTTTATTTTTCATCTATATCGCTAGGTAATCTTCAACAAATATAAAGCTTATTAATAATATTTCATATCTAATGTAGAAGTACCCTATTTAGACAGTATTTGTGCCCAAATATATCTTAAGAAAATTCTACGTTCAATTTTTTAAGAATATTATACAGTTTGATACAATATAAATTAATAATTCTCTATGAAAATTATTGAAATCGATGTTGGGGTGGGCAACTACTTATTTTTTAGAACATATGTAATGACACACACAGATAGGAAGAATACTTAGATATAATACAGAAACGCTTTTAAAAATACGCAGGTGCAGGGTACCTACAGTCAAACTGTACCTTAAAACACAGGCTTATTATATATTTTCACGAAAATCACAAAAGTAGAGGTGCAGCTACTAAAGTTATTCCATTTTGAGTTGCAAAACTACATACACATT
>JABXWE010003869.1:0-58615 GCA_014611495.1 Limonius californicus
ATATATATATATATATAAAATAAGGGCAGTATTTTTGAAAACCCATAATATTAAAACTCAAGCCACTTGCAAGGAGTTTTTCTTCTCAGAATAAACTCATAAGCACTACATTTTTAATAAACATTAATATGAATACGACAAATCTTGAATTTAAGAATATTTTTATATTTTTACTATTTTCTAAATTTATTTTATTTTTGATTCGAGGTCACTGATATCAATAATATAGTTTGCACTTAATTAAAGCATTATGGGATAATAAAATGAAAGAAAATATTTACCTATATATTCTGAATATGCTTCATACTCTGGGAAACCCTGTACACGCGCAATTATCATAAAAGCAAATAAATAAACAACATATTCCTGATCTTACAATAAATCCTTTCCAAAGGGCTTCTCTTCACCAAATAAATTTATATGCACAGCTTATTTTTAAAACTTGGAAATATTGTTGATTATTTCAATTAATAATTAAACAAAAATTAATGTATATTTCATTCACTGACAGTAATACCAATAATACAGTTTAGACTCTTCGCTACAGTTTCCTTGAGATGTTAAATCTAGAACAGGGGTAGGCAACGCGGCGCCCGCGGGCGCCATGGCGCCCCCGATCGATTTTTAATGCGCCCTCGCTGGACTAATGTAAATGTATGATAGCCAGAGCGATTTACTTACTCTTGTCAAACGGCGATATACAGCAAGTAGTCAGTTGAGTTTAGGATTGTGCATAGATTAGCAGTTTGCTAACCTTGAGCGTATCTAATAACACGCACGTATTTTTTGTTAGTGTGTGATCGTATTTCGAATAGACCACGCGTAGACCGTGCATTTAAAACTACCAAGTAATCCGAAATAATTCTTTTCTTTCAAAACCCTTCATGGATAAATGTAAAAGAAAAAGAACATATTATTTTAACGATGAATGGGAACATCTATAGTTTTTTTTAATGCCTATTTATACCTGTTGATTATCTGTAAAATATGCGCCCTCGGTGATTTTCAAATTTAGTATTGCGCCCTTAAGGACAAACAGGTTGCCGACCCCTGATCTAGAAGGTATATTTTTCCATGTATTTTAAATAAGCGCCAATAATTGCAGGGAAACCCTGTACAGATGAACTAACACAAGATAAAGTAACGAAAGAAAAATATATTCTTACTCTTGAACCAAATCGCTTGCAACGGGTTTCTTTTCTTAGAATTAAGTTATAAGCATAGCTTTTTTTTAAACCGATACTAAAACAATATATCTTGAATTTGAGAATATTATTATACAATTTTATTTAATTGTTAACCAAAAATTCTTTTATTTTTGACTCGGCGCCACTTATGTGAATAATACAGTATACATTCTTAGAAAACTACCATGTGGGCATAAGAAAATATATTTTCCATGTATTTTCGAAAAGTTTCAGTCACTGGAAAACCCGGTATAGACGAAGTAAAACAATAAAAAGTAAATAAATGAAAATATGTTAGTGAAAACCGCTTGCGAAGAGCTTCTCTATTTTTGAATTTTAATTCATTAATCAGTCTTAATAATAAAATGACATACCTTGAATTCAGGAATATTGTTTAAGATTTTTACTTATTTCCCAAACAAAATTTATTTAAATTTTGATCCAACGACACTGATAGCAATACTACAGTTTGCCCTCTTAGTCAGGAATAAAATCTCAAAAGGTCAATTTTCTTATGTATTGTATATAAGCTTCAATCACAGGGAAACCCTGTATAGATGAACCAGTACGAGAAAAAATAAATAAATAAATAAATGAAAAATGTATTCCTGCTCTTGAACCAAACCACTTGCAAGAAGCTTGTCTTGGCAGTAGCATTTCATATTCACGGTATTTTTCAAAAGCCCTTGAAAAGTGAAGATGGAAGCAAGAGTTGTTACGGTAACACTTCAAGCATGAAATTTAAATCTTGAATCACCACAGTAGTAGAAACTTAACTGTTGCGTCAAAAAGTTTATTTTTAACATCAATTATGCAGTTACCCGTTTCATTAGAAAATGCCTGTTAGTCTCCGAGCTTCCTCTGGTCTGATAGAATTTAGCGCTGCGATGTTCAACAACTTAATTTAATGTTTAATACCCAACACAAAGGGTCTTTGTGCTATATGAAAGCTCAATGTTTCGTACAAGTTAAAACTTTAGAATTCGCGGTTTGAAATTTCTTCCTGAAGTTTATTATAACTTCTAAGCCAGTACATATGGCGTTTAGGAACGTCGCTAAAAGGATTTTTGTTGGACTTTTCAAAACTTTATTTTAGCTTTCAAGTATCACCGATAGAAAATTCTATACTTCGTGGAAAATTGCTTCATTTTCTACCCAAGAAGGAGCATTAATTTGCTGTTTCTGTTATATTAAAAACCCTACGTTTAAAATGAGCCAACTAACATTAACACGAAATGAAATTTTGTAAGTGACGGTAAGAGTGATAAACGTTTTCACAACAGATTTAAGGTACAACTGGAAGATATGATGTTTTTTTATGTGCAGATACATCACATAAAAATGTTAGATTTTATTGTAACTTTTTTGTTTTTGAATGTATCGGCAAATTGAAAAATGCCTTTTTGCCTAATGAATTCAATAGTTTTATCAAAAAACATCGAGCATCGCATTACAGAGCTATATAGTTATAACTATAGCTACATATAGAGATATAGCTATTATTTTGTTTCCTTTATGGAATACCCTGTATATTATTATATATTCTAATTCATCAGTTTTTCCTGCGTTCGTCTATTTAACTGTACGCCGTTATCTTTTACTCTTTAGGAGATACTAATAATTAAATAATTGAAACTATATTACGGATAGCATTAGCATGCTTTTATACATGCGCGGCTTTAGAAACAACAATACATAAAAATCTTTAAGACATGTCCAGATATAATTAGGTAACCATATTGTTTACTGTTGGTTGAAATATTAGATAGAGATCTGGATTTCTTTTAAACCTATTTTAAAACAAGGGAGGACATCGATACAGGTTTGGTATGGTATATATCGTAATCAAGTAATTCGACCTATATTCCTCCATCAAAATTTAAACAGACAACGCAGTTTCGAAATCTTTTACAACGAAATAAATAATCATATTGTTTAACTTGTTAATAAAGAAGGATTGATATGGCGACAAGATTAGGCTCCGCCCAGTAAAGTTAAGTTGCCGTATATTTAAACCATCGGTAACTCAAATGGTTCGGAAAATATGGTACTACATGGTGTCATACATATAGTCCCGACCCGACATCTCCGCATACACTTTTGTTGAAATATTTAAAGGATATTGTCTATAAGAATCGACCTGTAACCATTCTGGACATTCAGCATTGAGCTCAGGACGCAGTTGATAACATTAACCAACACCCTGAAATGATTGAGAATTGGTTGACTAATTTAGTAAGAAGATATAGGATATGTATGGAAAAGCAAGGAAGGCAGTGTGAATAATTTCTATAAAATATAATTACAATAATTATACAGGGTTGCTCATTAGTGCGTCAAAGTCCAATACCGGCATTATTGAAAATGTTTGCAGAGCATTATCAAGGTATTATATCTTAAATAGAACACACAGTATAGTTCTACATTTTTATATTCAGCGTAAAATTGTCTTTCCAATGATATTCTGGTTTTTTGATTTCCGATTAGGCGTTGCCGAGTTTATCTAAAAAATGTGAAAATTTTGGTCGGACAAGGTTTAACAAATTCGGTGCGTGAGTATTACAATTATTTACGAATAGATATTTCGCGGTTATGTAGCCAAATGATGTACTAAACCAACACCACCACCAAATATTAATTTTATTATACATGGTGTTTAATACGCCAGTGCAAATTTAATTTACGTCAAAAAGCATTTTCTCAATTTTTTCAAATGGAACACTTTGTATATTATTATATTTTTAAATGAGCACGTTGATTTTTCACAATTTGTATGAATATTATCCTATACCAAAAAATCGATATTTTGAGAGATATTTTCCTTTTTCATTACATACAGTTGAATTATTAAACTTTTTGTTTCTATCTAATCTAGCAGCCATGATTTTGACATAAAGTGACATTTATTATGAATAAGATAGATAGAAAATAGTATATTATTCAACTAGCGGTAATGTAGGTAATAACTTACGCGGATGTAGTTTGCAGCACTATCCGCAAGCGAGTGCTGTAATCATCCAACTGAGTTATTGCGAGTACTGCGAACTGAATAGTATGCTTTATCCACTATTAATAAATTAGATTTCCGCATTTTTAATTTATTATTTTCCTAAAACTGTGAAATACATAGTATTGCGACATTTCAAAATTGATGACAGATATAGTTTTGATAAGCGTATTTATTTCCATTGTCATTCAGTTAGCTTTCCAATGTTTTAATTGTACGTTTGTCATTGGTTATGAAGGTGTGAAGTAATAAAAATTATATTTTGTAATTGGTTGCACAGTGTTGAGTAATGAGTTATAACTCACAAAAGTAGTTGAATAATGTATTGAAAATCAAATCTTTATTTGTAACAAATGTTCAATAATTTACGGCTCGCAACGATTCAACAGAAATTGTACCAAACGATCTATTATGCGTTGCACACAAAATGTTTTATGTCTGTCACATCTCACAAGGTAAGCAATAAGTGGGATGGCCGCAACCTGTACACCTGTTCCGAAATTCTTGATTCGAGAACTGTTGAGACACTAGTGGGAAATGTGCTGGAGCACCATCCTGCTGAAACCAAACATTTACTATTAGATTTGGAGGAACATTTTGCAGGAGTTGAAGCAAATTATTTTGCAAGAAATACAAATATCCTGCACTATTTTGATGTTCGTTCAAAAAATGGGGCTCAATCACAAAATCGCCCACAATACCTCCCCAAACATTTACTGTCCATTGTCATTGTCCATCAACTTACAATTCTTTAGTTTCCTTTTCATAATGATGAGTATTATGTCGGTTTGGGCTATTTTAGGCGAAGGTCGACTCGTCAGTGAACCATAGTTTTTGGAAAAAGTTAGGAGTTGCACTTTGTGTCAAAACCGTAGCTGTTAAATTAGATAGAAACAAAAAGTTTAATAATTCAACGATTTGTAATGAAAAAATATAAATATCTCTGAAAATATCAATGTTATGTATAGGACAATATCCGTACAATTTGTCGAGAATTACCTTGCCAAATCAAAAATATAATAATATAGAGTGTTCCATTTGATAAAAATGAGAAAATGCTCTTTGAAGTAAATTAAATTTGCACTGGTGTAGAAAAACACTATGCTTAATAAAATTAATTTTGGTGGTTGCGTTGTTTTAGTGTCTCACTTGGCTACATAACTGCAAAGTATGCATTCTCAATTAATCGTAATACTCACCCCAAATTAATTTGCTAAACCTTGTGCCGACCAAAATTTTCACATTTTTTAGATAAACTTGACAACACCTTATCCAAATTAAAAAGACAGGAGATCGTTGGGTAGATAGTTTTACACTGAATTCAAAAATGTAAAAATATGCAGGGTGTTCTATTGAAAAAATAATACCTTGAAGATGCTCCGCTGGAACGAGTCACCCTATATATTTAAAATTTTTATAATGTGTGTATTTTGGCAGTATATTGCATTAAAAAAAAAGAAAAATCTCCAAATAATTTTAATATTGCTAATATTAAATTTTGTCCCACTAATGCGCAACCCTGTACATTAATTACACATGACTGTATTATCTGTATCTGTAAGAGGCGGCCATGGGCTAGAGGTTAGCGCGTTGGACTTCTACGCTGAAGGTCCTGGGTTCAATTCCCAGTACCACAGCATCGCTTTTTTAACGGCCGTTCTCCCTCGCAAGGCAATGGCAAACCAGCGAGATATTTTGCCTAGTAAATTTTTTCTGAAGTAGAAGTGTTTACACTTCTCGTGGTTCGGAGCCTACGTTAAGCCGTAGGCCATCTATGTCTGTAGTACTCTAAAAGCGCTACACAGGCGTAGGAGAGAAGATCGCTACGTCTCGTAAGAGATAAAGCACTCGAAGAAGAAGAAGATATTATCTGTAGTTAGTTTGAATTATTTCATTATCAATATCTCATAAAATATATAAGATAATCGTTTACATGTTTATATAGATAAAAGCATCAAAAAAGGAATAATCAGAATACATAATAATATACAGAGGGTTCTATAAGAAAAAACGAAGTTGATAGCTTTATATTGTTTAATTTTCTGATATCTTCAAAAACATCAAAAGTTACAATAGAATCTAACATTTTCACGTGATGACGCTGCACATAACAAACTAAATAATAGAATGTTCCTTTGGGAGCATTCCAGAAAAGCCATAAAGAATTCTTGGTCTTGTTGACACTTGAAAATAATTTTAACCACTTTCTTTCTTTGAAAATACTACCATTGTTGAACTAACGTTAGAATAAAATAAAAAATTCAGTCGTTATAACGCCTTTTTATAGCTTTCTTAACGACGTTGAGTTCCGAATTTTAAAAGAAAAGACATAATTAGGGAGCCGCGTCAACAGCTCATCGAAAACATAATTCATTCATCACATCGTTACTGTGTTGACTAACAAGGGTTGAAACGCTTTCCCTTAGATTCTTATTGCTAAATTCATAATGAGGCGCGTTTGTGCTGCTAAATTTGCTTCAGAATTTATGGGTGCTTCTTGAGGCCTTGTAATATTAAACGATATGAGCTAAAAGACAATATAAACAGATATATAACAAGATAATTGCACCACGCACCAGCTTGTTGAAGACTTATGGGGTATTTTCTGAAGGTACGTCACCGTAATATTCCATTTAAGTGCCAGGAAACGTCCGAAATGGAGACACATGAATATTAATACTGTTAACTCGTAACTTTTCTGGCGAAAATAATAACTTCTTATTTGTCTCAATTCCTCTGAATTTTCTTTAAGTTTTAACGGCTGCGACGTGGCGGAAACTGAATATCCTCAAGGAAACTGAGTATAATAAGGCTTAACGCAGTTTTAACTTAGAGATGGGAGAGAAGCTATCAAACTTTATACTCATTATAAAACGAATACGAAAATGATATAGCTGTTGAAGTTCATCAGAAAAGGTTTACTTTAATAAAAGTTATTGATCAATCGCTATGACTACACCTTTGTTTACAATTTCCTGCTGAAATATTCATTATACCACTGCTTCCTGTAATATTTATTCGTTTAAAAGCTTTACTTCCTGCAAGTTTTAATAGAAAATTTATTTAAATATTGAACATTAAATTCTCTACTGTTACTGAACTGCAATTCCTGGAAAGTTTAAATGATATGAGTTGAATATTAATTTTAATAACGTTTCCTTATTTTAAAAGAAAATTATATTTGATAATTAAAATTTTCCTTAACTTGCTTGTTTCGAGATGTATTCTGCCGTATTTTTCTTTGTACTTTGAGAATGAAGAAAACAGTAATATTTACTGCAGATATAGAGTTAATTTTCAACTACCGTGTAATTCACCGTTTCTACAACAGGCAACCCAAAATACATATCACAGAGTATTATGATCCGTACTGTGGGTTGCCTATTTTGAAAATTGTAAGCTCGGATTTTTCCGCAAATCACCTAGATATTGGGTTTTTATTTGGAGAGAACAATTCTTCAAAATCTTGCCAAGCTGTATCGGTATCATTATCTAAATTTTCAAAGAGCAATTGTGAAAAACCGAATGAGTTTTTGATTATGTTAACTATATTAATTTTATACTGCTCAAACAGTATTCAAGTTAAGGAACGATCAGCGCGGTGCCTACTTGGATGGGTGACCGAAATCTTCGCTCTAACGCTGCAACCCGCGTTGCCTCGGAGAGTACCTAAAACCGTCGGTCCCCCTGGGTTAGTGTGCCACGGCACTATCTAACTACCTCAATTAATAGGGTTAAAGTGGCAGCAGGGTGCGGAACTGCCTTCGGGTCTCTCCGCAATCATTTCAATTTTAATTTTAATCAATTTTATATTGTGAATTTCTACCAATACAAAATTTAGTCCGGGTGAGAATTATTTGTTTAGTGCTTTGATTGCTTTATAAATGGTATTGGTATCACTTTCGTCATCTAAAATGTATGACGTTTATGTATGTATAGGATATTTTTCTATGCCTAAGACGTATAGCATATTATATAAACGTCATAAAAAAATTAACAACTGTAATAAATAAATTCCATTTGCCGCCACAAGGTGCTTATGATTTTATATATAGAAAATCTGCACGCGTGGAGATTTGTAAATATAAGTAATAGAGGCATGTCTGTTAAACATGATCGTGTTGGAGCTAAAGTAGACATTTAATAGCTGCAAAACTTCTATACGTGCTTAATAAAATAACTTATACGGTGTAAATGTTCTATAACTAAGGCAGTGTATAGTGTAATCTCGAAGTCTTTTGAAATACAAAATATGGTACATAAATAAACAAATACCTAACCTCATCATACGCTTGTTGTGTCAGAATTGTTAGTTTGAGGTTATGTCAGAGAGTTATGTTTGGCAGTACCATAGGGACAAGATCACAGTTGATTGAGCGGATTTATATTAGGGATAAGGTAACATTATATTGTTCCAGATGCCTAGTAATATCAATTGCACGTTTTTGTGAAGTCTTTGGACTATAGCTCTACCGTATTTTTAATCTTAACGTATTGCAAAAACACTTTATTATCCCTGTCTATGCTTTGAAAGTGCATGTAAAAAAGGCCATTAATTGTTTCTTGCTTACTTCGCTGACGTTCATATTAATTAATATATAAATACGATATCATTAATTATTTGAACGAGTGTTTATTAGCTTTTATTTGCTTGATGCGTTTGTACAGGATGGGCCAGCTAAGTTGCCCCCGTAACAATTTTTGTTGAAGCCCAATATATCATAACAATTGACATTCATGAATTTTTTTATAGTATAGAAATGCGTCATAGTTGTGTATATATAAAAATCTGTTTTCTAGATATTAAAAAAACCTTACTTAAAATTTCAGTAAATTGACACCTCAATTTAATATCGTCATAAATAGGCAACATTGAGCAATTTAAATTAAATTAACTAAACATTATTTTGGTTGCCATGTTATGTGTATGTTGGATTCGTCAACCACTTTTAAGGGAGGGACAACTTAGGTGACCCATACTGTATAATAAATACTTGCCAAAATTGATAATAATATTGTTTTTACTAGTTTAAGAGGACTATGATGTTCCTATTCTTCAACCATGACTTAATATATTCATCCTGTATTATTATTTATTTCGGGTAATTTAGTTATTGTAAGCGCCTTCAACCACAGTACAGATTACGGTTACCATCATATATTATAATACTTCCTAACATACAAACACGATATTGCACTAGTTATTAAAGCACAAATTCCTTTACGCGATAGAACTCAGAAATAGGATATACACTTCACCCTTTTACAAGACATATCACGTCAAAAAAACAAAAAAATTCAAAACGCAATAATAATTTAACACTTGGGTTGTTTCACTTAACTTTCAAAATCAAAAAAGCATAAATAACTTTCAGGTTGGCAGTAACTAAACTTTAATTATTTCCACATTCAAAGACATTAACAACTATCCCTTACAGAAATGACCCAGTTTTCAGGGGCTGAAGTTTTCCCTCGCCCACCCGACAACATTCGGGGAACAGAAATACACAAACCCACCGGAAAACCGGAAATATTTCCCGGTGGACCCGCCACGAAATGGCTTGTTTAATCACTGGGATTCGTTGTCATTACTGTTAACAAATATTCTGGGGAGTTTTGTACGCCCGAAATCCAATAAGTGTATTGGATCGTAGAAATACAAGCTCTGTAATTGTTAATATCAATACTATGCTCAATTAAATGTTAAATTTAGAATTATGATTTCAGTTTAAATTCTATGTAAGCGCCAACGGTTGTAGAGTAAATGGGCAAGAGAGTAGATGTAAATAAATGAAAAACAGATTTATGGGCACCTCGTAGAAATTTTTATTTGTTTTCGAATTAGAGAGTTTTAAAGGTTTGCGTATAATCGGGCAGGTTTGCACATTATAATTGTCAAACAATTACTTCTCAGTTACTATCAAACTTTACAATTTTTTTTAAAGTAATAGATAATGCCACTCATCTACTCGCAGCTGCCGTATGCAAATATGGTGCTTGCTGCAACAGGAATGGCGCAGCTGCGATTAAAAAATATCGTCAGCGTATTTGTCAAGTCTCCAAGTGTACCACGGTCACACCTGTGACCGTGGTACACACCTGTGACCGTGGTACACTCCCTAGTATACCCATAGCATCTGAAGGTGTTCGTGGGCAAGATGTAGATGAAGTGGAAAACATTCTCGATTTAACGGAATAGAGCCCTACGACTAGCTCACGAAGTTTGCCGCTTAACTTAAAACCCCTCAGACAACAGTACACATTACACGAACAACTCTTATACCCATACCATTTACAGCGTGTAGCACCTACAACCGGGAGATATATCATCGGTAATCATTTAATTCGCCCTTTCATTTTTGAGAATCACCTAAATGGAGAAGTGGAATTTTTGCGAAATGGTTTGCAAGGACTATTAGAAGATGTTCCTTTAAATATAAGAAATTTTATGTACAATCAATAAAATGAAGCTCCTCCACATTTTTCCGTCAGATCGCGCAGTATTTGAATGGAACTCTTTCAGGATGATAGATCGATCCCGTTATTTGACCGCCAAGGTGTCAGACCTTACAGCATTAGACTTTTATTTGTGGGGCTGGTTGAAAAATGATGCACTAATTCGTCGTAACGTAGAAGCTGCTGCTTGCATAAAAGAACATGAAGGTGAATTGGGAAATGCAACAAGCGCTGTTCCCAGACGATCAAGAATATGTCTGGAAGTCTATAGAGTTTGGCACTTTCCTCACGACTTACAGATTAATACGTATTTGTTTTTCTCATACATCTTAGAAGAAACTAACGAAATTACACTATTTGGTTACAATACTGGAGCGCCATCCGCAGATACATTGCATAACCGATCCAATCTCCACTGGCGTGATCTTATTCAAATGCAGTTACATATATGCAATTAACAAACAATCTCGTACGGGGATATTCCCGAGTTTTTGAAAAGTAATTAATTTTAAATTTTCAAAAATCAACTCAATTCTAATTTTAATTTCAAAGTTGCGTTACTTTAAAATTCAAATTAGAATTGACCAAATCAAAGTAACGTAGTAAGTTGGCGAAATAATAGGAAAATTACATGCTAAATTTGTATAAAGTACTATCTTGCAGTAATTAATAAACTAATAAAAATGTATTGAACAATATGACATTTCCTACAATTCAATATTAAATCTGCCTTTCGGAGTGCGTAGACATTATAATTTATCAGTGACATAGGAAATGTGTACATTTAGTTATGTTTCAAATTTGGATATTTCGTTATCATTCCTGAACAACCCTCCTCGACACAGCCTATATGTTTGTTAATAAGTTTATTATATTTAGTAAAATTAGTCAAATCAAAGAACTCAATTTTTAATTAAAATTAAGAATACCAGTTTTCAGTTGCATGTATGACAACAAGGATAGCATTATTGTGCTGTTCCAAGTATCACAGAAATGTGAAATTTGAGAATTACAACCGCTTTAATTACTTGACTGAACGATCGGTTAAATAGTATCAATTTCTTAGCAACGCGGAAATGTGCGGTAACATATTACTGTAGAAAATATGTTAGCAAACGAAGCGTAGAGCGTAGCCTACGGGTTCAAATAGTTCCATTTTAATTCAAATTGTATGTAAGTTTTAGTTAAATGTGAATGAATTTGTTAATAAATTTAAAGCAAACTATGCTGAAAGCAGTAATTCAATTATAGTTCTCGTATTCGGGGTTTTACTACCTTGTTAATACTTCTACAGCTTGAACAATTAGCGACTTAGTGTTCGAGATATTCCCGTATGCATTGCCAACTTTCAAGTAGAGCAGAGAATAGCATAGCTAACCTAGCTGACTGTCTGATCTCGTAAGCCAAGAAACAACGTCCATTATTTTGTTAGTGTTTCATTACTTAGTTAATTCCAGGAAGTCGTCTAACTATATCCGTTTCTGATTTAACATTCAATTATTAACTTTTATGTGTTCTCATTTTTTAAACATACCCACTCTTTGCTTCCGCTTCGTAATATTTAAGAAAACTCCAACCCCAGTGCAAAATACAGCGCAACAAAATATCTACAGTTTTATTTAGCAATTGTAAAGAACCCAGGCAAGCTTTGAATAGGAATTAATTTAAGAAAGGTAGGATTTAAAATTTAATCAACATCCAATTATACTAGTAATAAACTTGTTTACAAGCGTGACTTAATATTAATTTCCCTTTAACAAAGTTGTATCTATGCGCGCTAAAAGGTCGGTTAACATTGTATGAAGTTATTTAGAACATTCTAGTCCAGTAATGACTTAACTTATATTGCAAAAAAACTGCTTTCTGTGAATAATTCAACTATTATAGATTTTTTTTTTAAAGAATCGTGAAGTTGCCAAAGGCTACTCCAAGATTCCCATCCCTCCCAGCTTATCCCGGCTCAGCACATTTCGTGCTATTCACAGGTCTAACATGCCCCACCCTTGAAAAACCCCATGCCCCAGACACCACAAACACCCTGGGAAAGTGCAGTGCTCAGGATTCGAACCTGAGCGACTTTGGTAGAATAACTCCGAAGCCAAGCGCTGAGGCCATTACTCTACCGCGGTCCCCTTATTATAGAATTATAAATTTAAATTTAAATAATGTTTTCTTAGAGCAATTAAATATTAATATTTCTTTATTAAATGTTTTCATTAAATCACTTATTTTTAAGTATATGCAATAGAATTTTCCTATATATTTGTGGTTGCATCAATATCCAGAACATATAATACATTCAATTATATTCCGTGGTTATTTAGAGGGAACGGTTCTTAAAAAACCCGCCAATATATAGACCTGTAATTGGTGGCTAATTACCTGGAGTCTTATAGAACAGTTATAACAAACGAATAACCAATTGAGTATTTGTTTATGAACTGCTTTAACTATATTAATTTTATTTAGTGAATTATTACTATCAAAATCTTTCATTGAATGAAAAGTATTTCTCTAGATCTAGAATTACGTAATTTCTCCACCTAAAATCTATGAACGTTTATTAAAGTTCAGGATATTTCTTTATGCCCGAGAAATAAATAAGATGTATGAGAAATTGACACATGCTACGCCAGTTATTACATCTATAACTGCTGTTTCAAAAATTAAAAACTTAAATTTGCCGCCCTAAATTTACATTTACACTGTAATCTGCAAATTTTCAGAGACTAATATTCACTACAGACACGTAACGTCACTTTCAAATGGCATATAAAACCATAACCTCACCACACGCTTGTTGTGTCAAAATTATTAGTTAGTTTGAGGTTATGTCGGTGTAATAAAAATTGTGGCAGATTGGCAGTTCGTAGAATGTACAGAATTTTGCACATAAGCTAGCCTGCGTTAGAAATAAGGTAACCTAATCGTTCCAGTTACCTGGTACCAATCAGTCATGCATTTTTGCTAAGTCAATGGATCATACCGTATTTTGATATACGATATAAAAAAAACTCTTTTATCAGTGGTTTTACACTGGCCGTACATATATGAAATGTTATTAATTGCTTCTTCCTTACCTTCGTTGAAATTCATATTGCAATATCACTCATTTTAGTTGTGTAATTGTTTTCCGATACATGCCCAGCATATATTACAGATAACATGATATACACCACAAACAGACAAATATTATATTGTACTGGTGATCAAGGCCAAAATTGCACTCATAGGGACGAAGCAATTAGCGTTCTAAAAGGCGTAAATAATAAAAAAAAACATACATAACACGATACATACAAAAATTTTCAAAACAATACTCGATAATCGTTTACTACTCGGGGAATTCTTCTACTAAACGTGTTAATCTGTCGAAATTAAACATGCGAGTATCCGATTTAAGCAGGTTACGTCACCCATGGAAGATAAACAAACACATAACCTCACTATAAGCTTGTAGTCTCAAAATATTAATTTGAGGTTATGTCGGTGGAAGAAATTGTGGCAGATTGGCGGTTCGTTTAGAAGTTTTGCGCATAAGTTAGCGGACTTTAGAAATAAGGTAACATTATCGTTCCAGTGGCTTAGTACCTACCAACCAATCATGTATTTTTTAATAATTCACTGGATGATAGTATTGCCTATTTTTATATACGTTATACAAAAAACCTTTAATTCGTGTTAATCTCTCTAAATAAAACATGTGAGTGTCTGATTTATGCAGGTTACGTCACCCACGGAAGGTAAACAAACACATAGCCTCACTATAACCTTGTAGTGTCAGAATATTAATTTGAGGTTACGTTGGTGTAACAAATTGTGGGAAATTGGCTGTTCGTAGAGCGTATACAATTTTTGCGCATAAGCTAGCGGACATAGAAATAAGGTAACATTATCCTTCCAGTTGCTTAATATCAACCAATCATGTATTTTTAATTACTCAATGGATGATAGCATTGCCCTATTTCTATATATGTTATAAAAAAGGGTGTGGTGATAGCTCAGTTGGTACAGCGCTCGCTTTCTGAGTAAAACGTCGATTCTGGCTTGGGTTCGAAACCTAAGCATTACTATGCAGATTAATAAAAATCTTGTCTGCAGCTTACCATACACAATTTCCTAATCCGACTTGCAACCGTTAGCGCTGAGGAGCAACACGTGGCCGAGAAAAGGCCGATGCTCATTAGTGGGACGAAAAGGCTGTAATGAAAATGTCAATGAATACAAAAAGTCTTTTATTCATGGTTTCACACTAACCGTACATATGTGAAATATTATTAATTGTTTCTTAGTTACTTTGTTGCAATATTACCAGATTTAGATATTTAATAATTATTACGCGATCTATGACCAGTACATACTGCAGCTAGCATGATATACTAACATCACAAACAGACAACTATTATATTATGCTGGTTGTCAAAGCCAAGTTTCCACTATATATGTTCAGTTTCATATGAAATGCACCACCCATTAAAAATAAAGCTACGTCTTTGAAAATTTGTTAAAATGATGTTTTATTATTGCGTATGAAATGATCACTATTTCCATTACGAAAATCAAGTGGTTGTAGTGTTCGTCTACTGTCTCCCATCAATTTGTTGTTGTTTGTGGGCAAATGACGGCCGTAGGAAGGTACGTCGATATCGAGAAGAAAGACGAAATCTAGAGTTTGTTGAAAGACGCCATACAGCTTTAACACATGCAGTTATGGTTTGGGGTGCGATTTGCTTCGGTAGAAGGTCACCCCTTGTGTTCGTCCCAGGAACTTTAAATGCTCATCACTATATTTATAATGTCCAGGTACCGGTTCTGTTCGTTTGTTTGTTTTTATTTAAGGTTGGTCTATTTCTGCTACTATGGCTAACCACCGACGCCAGGGAGCGATCCTAACACACCTGGAAATTTAGCATGTTTGAGGGTGCTTTTGACGTGCCCAACAACACTTGGACACAGGGCCTACGATTTTACTTCCTATCCGAGAAGAAGGATCGTTTTAGCGTTTTTATCGCTCAGAAAAAAACCACCGACCTCGGCGTCCGGATTCGAACCCGGGACAGCTGCGTGAAAGGCATACGACTAACCTATCCGAGCTACCGGCGCCGGTCCTGGAACCGGTGTTAGTACCATTCATGCAGACGTTGCCAAATGGTATTTTCCAACAGGATAACGCACGTCCACATACTGCAAACATTACCAGAACGTACCTCCAACAAGCACAATTGCAAATGTTGCCTTGGCTTACACGATCACCTATCGCCGATTGAACATCTTTGGGACATGATGGGCCGGCGACTAAGATTCTTGCCAAGAGCTCCTAACAAGTTAGACGAGCTGAGACACCAACTTGAGGTTATATGAAACGAGATACCCCAGGAGAACAGAGACCACTTGATAGAAAGCATGCCACGACGAGTCAATTGCTGTTCATGGCGAAGTTACACATTATTAATTTTGTTTTCGTTGGTGTTATTATTTTCTTGTAATTGTTAATGTTTTCTTATGAAAACCTGATCATTTCATACGCAATAATGTAACATTATTTTAGCAAAGTTTCAAACACGTAGCTTTATTTTTAATGGGTGGTGCATTTGAAAACAATAATTATTTAACAGTTGGAAAATTTTATTAATTGCACTAATTTTTTGACATAAAAAATACTAGTATCGGCTACAAGCAAGTCACGTCATACATAAATGGTAAACAAACACATAACCTCACTATAAGCTTGTTGTGTCAAATTTATTAATTTGAGGTATGTCGGTGTACTAAATTGTAACAGGAGGGTATACAATTTTTGGACATAAGCTAACCTACATTAAATAAAAGGTAACGTTATCGTTCCAGTTGCCTAGTACCAATCAGTCATGCGTTTTTGCTAAGTCAATGGGCCATAGTGTTACCGTATTTTTTATATACCTTACACAAAAAGTCTTTTATTAGTTGTTTCACAATAAACGGTCATGTATGAAAGGTTATTAATTGTTTCTTGCTTGGTTTGTTGCAATATTAATAGATGTAGTTATGTAATTGGTAACAAATCCATGCTCAGCATGTATTAGAGCTAATGTCATACCCATAGTAGCATCACAAACAGACAAATACGAGTATGTTGTGTTCATTGCCAATCAGGCCTAATCCGATTATACAAATTCGTAACTATGCAAAATTAATGCTTGCCGGCCTTGGTGGCCTAATGGATAGCGCATATGCCTAAAGATCCAGAGAACGCGGGTTCGACTCCGGCTGCGGTTTCCTAGCGAGGAACATCTGAGCCTGCGCCTTCTGTCGAATAAGAAGTAAAGCCGTAGGTCCCTTACCACTGCGCCACGTTAAAAATGACTACTGGGTTGGAACTACCCCAGATGGGCAAAATTCATAGTTAGGGTGTTCAATAAGCTGAGAGTTCAGTGCATAGAGACGCTTGGAAAACCGTGTTCTAAATCTAGATCTAGATCAATTCGATATAAGCATGTCACGTCACTCGTAAAGGATAAAGAAACGCATAACCTCATTATAAGCTTATGGTGTCAACATTATTTGAGATCATGACAGTGTGGTAACTTCGGTGCCGATGTGTAGGATTTAGAATTTAATTGGCATCCAATTATATTAGTATTAGACTTGTTTACAAGCTTGATTCATTATTAAATTAGTTTTAGCAAAATTGTATCCAAGAGATTTGAAAGGTCGCATTGACGTTGTGTCAAGTTATTTAGAAAATTCTAGTTCAGTAATTGCTAACTTATCCTACATTGCGAAAAGCTGCCTTCAGAGGGATAGTTGACTGAAACGATACAAAGTCCCTAAACGAAATCGACGAAATAAAACGCCTAAATTGGGACTGAAAACTTCCCATTTCCAGACCCTGTATCTATTAGTTTAAATTCCACGAAATCTTTTAGAGAAGATGGGGCAAAAGATTAAGTAGTTTTCTGCAAACAACTTACGTAATGGCATTTAAATGTTTCAAGCTTTAAAATGGGCTTACTTACAGTTACTGTAAGATAAGGTAACCGTAAATTTGGATAGTAAGAAAAAGTACTTCAATTTTCAACATTTTTATGCGCTTGGGTCAGTTTCAAACAAGTAGGCCAAACCATTATCCAGTGCATTACAAATTACTTCCCAGCGAAAATAGTTCATCTGCAGCATAATAAAAACGCTTTTCAATTTCCACCGAACTAATAGTTTAAATCCAGGGAAAATCATCTCGAACAAATGAGGTAACCGATTAAGGCATGCCCTAAAAACGAGTTGCATCCTAGTTGAGACCACAGTGAATTGGCCACTAGCGCTCTCCCATGTACGCCGCTCCGGAAAAATCCGGAACAGGATGCGCATTGATCCGGAGTAGTTCTAGATTTTCCCGCTACGAGCCTTCGCTGTTCACCCTTTTGGCTCAGTTTGACGTCATGGCTCGGATTGAAATCACGTAGCTCTGTTGCTAACAACCGATCTACGTAGACGTTTAGAGACGGAGTGCATAAACTGTAAATTCTAATTTTTATTTCCAGGAAATAAAAATATTATTCATGCCATCTTTTGGTTTCCTATAGCTGGATTTTTAATTTAAAATTTTTATATTATTGAAAAAAATTTAAATCATTAAAACAATTTTTCTGGTGCAAGTTGCATTATTTTAATAACTAGGTTTTTTGATTTTCAAGCAGTTTATGGAGGTTTCGGTTCTAGAGCGTATTTTGGTGTAAATAGAAATTCCAAAAAATAGATAAATTAACAGCAAAAGTTTCAAAGTTACAGTGTTTTATTAGAAACTTCGTTAACTTGCTGTGATACAATCAAAACTGTGCAAAATTTTCGCCTTACGTATACGGCTTAATTGTTGTGTGTGAAAATTAACAGCAGTGCCTTCGCCTTGTCGATATTAACACCAAAAAAATCGGAGAGCAAATCGCTTATATTATAAACTGACCGAGTATCATTTAAACAAATAGAAAAGTTACGTTTAGTAATTTTATAAAATGTTACGCGAGAAGCGGATGAAAAATTTATTTTGAAAATTAGCTCTAATAAAATGGTTGAATCAAATGCAAGCTGCAGCCAGAAGTGTAGCAGACATACGGAAGTTGCGAGTCCTGACAAAGGATGCTCGATATCAAGAAGACGGCGACATAAAACGGTCCATTTCGGAGACAATCTGTTGTTGCAAGTGTGTGCGAACGCGAATATAACCTCGCACATGACCACGAAAATGGAGCCCAACGTGCAACAACTTTTCAGCTTTATTGAGGCCGTGTTAAGCGCTTGGGTGACTGAGGAGGGATTGACATCCCAAGGCGAAGTTAGCGAGGTTGACGAGAAAACCCTCCAAAAGAGACGTTACAAGAAGCATTGTGCTAAAGTTAAGCGTCTTGACATCAAGCGACTCGCCACAGAAGTTTCAAAGTTAAACGGCACAAGGTTCTTAGGGGCTGTGAGATTTCGACATGTACATTGGAAAGGCAAGCCAGACGCCGATGGGTGCAACGAGTGTTTCCTCAGAAAGGTACATTTCCCATTTCCAGCAGAACATGTTTTTTCCCTTTTCTGAAAATAACAGCGCCGTTGTCTGCTTCTGGGGCGTTAATCTCGTCGCGCTTTAAACTCGAAACTCAGACGTGAAATTGCAACTGTGATGATTGATCTTCCTCGTAGGGAGAACCAGACAGTCCAGATGTTTTTCGTTTTATTTTCCTGCGACCGGAATCTTCCCTGCACACAACTCACCTGTCTTGTTTTTCGATTTTTCCGGGTGCGAACTGAAAACTCGACGCCGTTCTTCCGGATTCTGGCGAAATTTTATGCTTCCTTCACGCCCCCTAATTTACTACGAATGCAAATTTGTTCCTCTATCTTTTTTTCGGATTCCTATGTAATAAATAATCGGAAACAACATGCCTCTTCTTTTCCAAATCCATTTCATTTGAAACGAGGCTGATATGTTTAATATAAAACTTTTAAATAAATGGATTTATATCAATATTTCTTGAGTTATAGAAGATTAAAACATAATTTGGACATATGTTCTTGGGTAATATGGTTTAAGCTATTTTTGACGGTTTACTAATGAATAATCTTAAAAGTAACACTTTCAGAGTAATTTGTTTATGTGTATTAATATTATTCACAATTCAGGATATCTCAATTTGAATAGAATACTAGTAGATCTCGGAAACGTTCAAAGCTGCCATTTCGGTTAAATGGAAGAAAATTTCATCATTAAAAAGCTCACTTTTTCCATAGTATAAATGTATTAACATATTTATTTTTACAAATTTTTTAAAATGTATTTAATATGAACCTTTTAAATCAAGTATGCCTCGCCCGCGTTACTGGTAGAAACAAATGAATAGTGTTCTGGTTGCTATGAAGCAAAACAAAAGGCAATCTGCAGTGAAAATACAAATGCATAAATTACCCAGGAAAACAATAAAAATAAACAAAATATGTTACGAACCACAGAACTGTCAGTTTATATGAGTTACTACATCTGCTTTATCATTGGAACCACTATCTATGAACCATAAATTAATTCTAGAATTCGGACTACTTCTACGGTAAATCGACAATATGATCTACTTTGTATTATAAAGTATTACCAAAATGTTCAAGAATATGTAGCTTAGGAACCAGCAATAATGTAACCGGAACTTACAGTATTTGATATTTGTGTTGTAGTATCTACATATGCCATTAAATGTTTCAGTATAAATTGTCTATTGTTTTTTTTTTTCATAGCAATCATAGTGATATTCATTTATTTTTACCAGTAACGTACTCAAGGCGAACTACATTCAAAAGATTTTCATTAAATATGGTATTACCAAAATGTCCAAGAATATCTGGCTTAGCAACCAGAAAAAATACAACTGGATGTTAGAGTTTTTGGTATTTTTGTGTAGTGTCTATGCCATTAGATGTCTCAGTATAGATTGCTTTGTTTTGTTTCATAGCTATCAGAGTGATATTCATTTATTTTTACCAGTAACGCGCTCAAGGCAAACTAGATTCAAAAGTTTTTCATTCAATATGGTGTTACCAAAATGTCCAAGAACATCTAGCTTAGCAACCAGAAAGAAGGCAACCGGATGTTAGAGTTTTTAGTATTTTTGGGTAGTATCTATGCCATTAGATGCTTCAGTATAGATTGCCTTTTGTTTTGTTTCATACCATCAAAGTGATATTCATTTATTTTTACCAATAGCGTGCTCAAGGCAAACTAGATTCAACAGGTTTTTATTAAATATTGTGTTACCTAAATGTCCAAGAATATCTAGCTTAGCAACCAGAAAGGTCACTGGATGTTAGTGTTTGGTATTTGTGTAGTATCTGTGCCAATAAAAGGTTTCAGGTTGAATTGTCTTTTGTTTGGTTTCATAGTAACCAGACTAATATTCAATTTCTTTTTAGGCACACTATATTAAAAATTTGTTCTAGGGTTGCACCGATTAATCGGCAGATAATCGGTATAGGCTTTTCGACTGATTCATCGGTTCTAACAATCAGTCATTCTTGGTTTTGATGATTGTTGCTAGGCAAGATCATGGATGCCAGAGAAATTTGGAAAACATTTTAGATTCCACATGTAAAAATACACGAAAAACGTATATTGTTTCCTAGGACATACACGCTGAGCTACATAATTACATTATAAATAATCGGCGGCCGATTTGCGGTGTTGCCCGATAAGGCAAGGCCGAGTAAACGGTAATCGTCCAATTTGTTTATTGGTGTAACCCTAGTTTTTCAATTATTTCCTAAGTTTGTGAAAGTAAATACCTATATCAACTAATATATTATTCAAGAAATATAAGTTTTCTAATGATGTAAAAAATGTAAATTTCTGTTATATCTCGAAAATAACAGAACCGAAAACAATTATCCTATGGCTTATTTGTGGAGCCTACCAATAGATATTATATTCAATAATACAAAAATTGAGAATATGTTTAGATGAGGTCGTAGGCTAGAACTTTCCTGGAGTAGAAGTGATTTAAAACTTTTCGTAGTTTGGAGCCCACGTTAAGCTGTAGGTCCACTATGTCTGTGAGACTTTAACGCGCAACACAGACATAGAAGAGACGATCTGGTAAGAGGCAAAGCACACGAAGAAGATACACGTTAAAGGAAATAACTTATGGTTCATTTCGAAATAACAATAGACTCACTAAATTGCTTCATACGTGCGTCTTTAATTGAAGTTGTATCTTTCACCCTGTCCGAGATCTTTATGGTAGACTACTCAATTTGAGACACTCTGTATGTGCAGTGTTAGAGAGTCTAAATAATGCCAATCAATACACAGGATGATTCTAAACATATGCGAAAAACTTTAACCACGTATAACTGAGATAACTTAATAACATAAATTCACTAAAATGTGAATTTATGTGATTAAGTAACCTCGGTTACTAAAGTTTTCGTATATGCTTAGAATCATCCTGTGTAAATGATACATCACTACCCCAACAGAGCTCGATAAATTGATTCCAAATGATGATTGTATATAATATTGTTGTTTTTAAATGTATTTCAGCTTTAATATCGGAATTTTAGAGTTTAATCTCAAAATTCCGGATTTTAATAAGGGTATCTGAACGAACTTTTGAACATACAGAAATATTGTATAAGCTGATTAAAGAGGCATTGTTCAAATTTTCGATCGATTTGTGAATTAAAAAATATTTGGTTTGAACGTTTATAATTTTATATACTTTACTGGCAATAAAGTATACAGAAAATAAGCAGTATATACATTGCAACGTAACAATAAAAATTACCTTTCTACTCCTCCGAACCAACGTATCGACTCACTCATTAAAATTTTTCAGTCTAACGGGTTTATCATAAAGACGATCTTGTAAAATGGAATTTATATGGCAAACTTACTAGTTGTTATTTGTTGTTTTATTCTGAATTAAATGTTTAGACAGATGAATAGCAAATAAAATACATTACTAATTTACATAAAAAAGCAGTAGTTTGGAATCTACTAAAAAATTATGGAATAATTACGAAAAATGACGGCATTAAAAAGAAATAACTTATAGTCCTTTCTTTCAAGTCCTTACCACTCACTCTCCCAGTTTAAAAGCCAGAGTGATTGATTTTATTTCATGCAACTATTTTGCCTGAAAGTCCTAAATCCACAAATTATAATTAAATTATGTTACCTAATTGTTATACCAAGGTTTTAAAGAAGTTTGTGATCGTATTAACTTTAATCAGCTCTCAAATTTGTGAAAACATGACAGCTAGTTCACCAAAAGTAAAAAAATTGTATCTATTCGCTGCCATAAATATTTACATTTTCTAATTTTAAAAGCAGAATCAATAACAGTGGCGTATGTATATTCTGTACCAAAAGCTGATATCGAAAAATTTAGTACCGGGCTTCCTGACGTAATACGAAACACACATTGTGTGATATAATTTTATGTCTCTGAAAATCCAACAACGTTATAACACATAGTATAAGTGGCTTCTCGCACACCACTAAAATTGATATACCAACTAAAGTAATTTAGCTTTGCTTATGTAGAAGGAGTTTTGAAAGTAAGGACCATATAATAAACAGGTGTCTCTAAAATTAAATAGATATATTAAATACCGAAATTCCTCTGCGAGAATACAGGCCGCTGTACGTTGGATTAATGAATACTCTATGTACTCGACTACTCCTTGAAATACTCCTGGAGTATTTTGGAATGGTATATATAGGTCTTGCACTTGCCAGAACTCAATCTCAGTTTCAACCACTAATTGATCAACAATATTTTTACGTGGCTCTATAAATAAAAATTGAGGGCATAAATCGGATGACCTAGGAGGCTGTGCAATTAATCGACGGCATCCGATCTCATGTCGAAGAACTCTGCTGTTCAAATCTATTAAGGTGTATTGAATGGAACACTCCAGTAATCATCATTACCAGACTTTTTATCTTACTGTTGTGCATCGGTCTATTATATGCCACGTGTTTCTCCTCAGCGCTAAAATAGAAGTAAAGGGGGACTTACAGTTTAATATCGAACCCAAACAATAGAAATTCTAGGCGGTTTTTGGCATTAAGATCCCATGGTTGCCAACCAGAAATTGTGTGTGGTGGATTGCAGACAAGATTTTTATAAATCTGCATATTAATGCTTAGGTTTCGAAGCCAAGCCAGAACCATAAAAGCATGGTAGGAAAAGGCTTCATTGCAGAGATACAGTGCCGTTTAGGTGTTTAACAGTTTACTACAACAATGCGAAGTACTATAAATCCGTAACGAAGTGCTTTTGAATACAGGTTTACCTGATTTTTTTTTGTTTTGATGGCCTCAATTCATCTTGAAAGTGTATCTCGCATAATAGGAAGTATTACAATTTTTATAAAAATTCGATTTTCATAAAAATTTAATAATCTCAAAAATACCAAACACTATTAAAAAAATCTAGAATCAGAGGACTAATAGTTTTAGACCAACAGATTTCTCTAGAATTAACTGGCGCCCTATAGTGACGTTTATGCATAATTGTTTACCATGCATACTTGCTTCAAATTGGGCTTTCCACCCACTCTGTATATTACTTGTTAGACAGAAACATTAAACTGTGCCTAATATTGTGTAAAATTTTCGTTAAATTAAATTGTATAACAATTTGCGGTTTTCTTGCCTGGAATGAACTTCTAGTTATTCGAAGAAAGTTTTCTTTAATTAAATGCAGGAGTATAACTCGTATTAATAAATGTATTGTGGATACATTACAACTTGTATTAAATACTTATTAAATTACATAGGAAAGTAGTCTGATACAACAATTTGAAGCAACCAAGTGGTTTACACTGTTCCAACTTTCCTGTATTACAAAGTTCAGAATCGATTAAAATATAATACGAAATATTCACGAAAAGTACAAACAAAAGTAGGTATGTGTTAAAGCAATGACAGATAATATATTTATTTCAAATATAGATAGAAATGCGTGTAACGGGGCGCGCAAGAGTGTGTGGAATTGTGATTTAATATAATAAGAAGATGATTTGACAAATTTTCCATGAAATCTTGGAAAAGAGAAAGATCTGCTAAACATCTTTCCGCATAGATTTGCATTGTCTTTAGGCTTCGTTCCGATTCGTCGCCTCATAACAAATTTTCTTAACTGCTTTGTTATTGGTGATAAGTCATGGGCCAGAGCATGCAGTGAAAATCATCACCGAAACTCAATTTATTACCGTATTACCTTCTTCGTTGAAATGGGTGTGGTGCATAAAGAATTGCATAAAGGACAAGCAGTAAATAGTGCATTCTGTGTTGCGGGTGGCCGCAATTTCTAGAAAAGGGTAGTTGGTTCTAGTTGCATGAAAGTTCACCTGCCCATTCTGCACTGGTTGTAAAGTCATTTTGCATGAAAAACGGTGTTTTTGAGATCAATCACCCACCCTTTCACCTAACATAGCACCGGCAGACTCGTTTCTCTTCGCAAAAGGAAACGATTTCGGGACGGAAAAGATAGTTAAAAAGTGTAACCGATTAAAGCAGTTTCCTCGGACGCCTTGACCGACTGTTTTTAAGTGCTTCTAAAAGATTGCAATACGTTTATTAAAGTAAATGGCGTTTACCAAATATTAAATATTTTTCGTGTCACTTAAATTGTATTTATTTTTACTATCCCAATCCGAAAATTAAATTGCCGGACCTCGTATGTATTATAACTTATAAATTTCCGACTTGTGCTTTTACCTGCTACAAGATTTGATTTAAATTAGATTGTTTTAAACATTTTTTTTTTCGTATGAACTGCTTCCATTATTATAATTTTTTGAAAAATATAGTTTCTGCTAAAACTTGGATACTTGGATACGATTTAAAATCTTGGGAATAATAAAAATTAAATACCCGAGCACCATTCAGTTTACTGAGGAACTCTAGGAATGTAATCACAACATAGTATTGAAGGTGATACAAGTATATATAAGGAAAATAGATCTTATAATTATACTTTGAATTAATAGAAAAGTTATCAAACTATGTTTTATTGCTTGTAACTGCGGCCTCTGGTAACTCCTATGAAGTTACTGTTTCATGGATCAGTCTATTTAAGATCAACCAGTATTGATTAACTTCACAAGGATTGGCCCATATATACATAAATTCACTTGGTTACATTGCATATTTAATTTTATTTCAATGGGTCATAGCTTTCATTACTTATTCACCGAAAACTATCTTAACCATCCTTAGTGGTCAATATGCCCCTTACAAATCAAAATTGGGGATAATAGGTACAACACCCTAATTTTCGGTTCGGAACTTACCATCGAGATTTAGTTGGATCGGTTATGAGCTACATTAATGTTGGTTACGCGTAACAAATTTTACGAAAAATTTCCTGTCGGAATCCAACAAGACCACCCCACGTACAGAGTGCTGTGGGAATAATAAAAGGACAGACAATAAATTTGCTTTAGAATTTCAAGGTTTGCGAACGGAAAATGTCAAGTATTATTTAATCCAATTTGCTAAAACACCCAGGGTCCTCGAGTGGTCTTGCACAACCTCTAAATTTCAACAGAAACATGGATCCTTTCCAGATAATGAATTTATTTGCTCGAAATCGAAATTTATCTGAAGGTGCTAGAGTTGGATTAAAATTAGTTGCTTGCTGGATAACAATTTAACATACAGGGTATCTCATAAAAAGTGAAAAGTAATGGTGTTCAGAGGAATCAGGAAACTAAAAAGCTTATTGAAATGGAAAATGTAAGCGCACTTTAATATACGTAAACCAAAAAATATTGCTTCTGATATTCTACGTTGTTGTACCGACATACTGCCCAACGCTTTTATGTCAAAACTGTGGAAGCTTTATCGTTAACATTCTGTGAGTAACTACATGCATTTATAGTCTAATTTTTGATATAAATAAAGAGATTAACTACATAATACTTCAATGACATTCTGATTATATAAAGTTGTCAGAATTCACAATTGTGATGACATATATAGCCGCACAAATATATCACCCCAGCACTCTCCTGTTAAAATCACGCAAGATATACAGCATGGTGTTGACAATGCAACACTCGGTAAACGTGAATATATTTTAATAGTTTTTATGTGAAAAAATGGGTATGCAGACTATTCAGATTATGGGTACAGAGTATTACATGACTAAATTTCGTGGTGATTGGAAAAGGAGTTTTAAAAATGAAGGTAATTTATTGTTATATTGTTGTTTTTAAATATTTATGTACAGTGTCAGTTTTATTGCTGTTATTGCATTTAAAATATTATTTTGCGATGCCTCGTATGCTTATATCCGCCACTTTTCTTCAACTAAGTACTTTTGTAAAGCTGGAATAGCTCTTAAGGAAATTGTTAATAGGGTTAGCAGAAACGCATCAACTGTAATGCGTTGGAAAACCTAGACAGAGGAGCATAGACAACAACATTATAGAGGTACCGGAGCCGTTCGCAGATCCAATGACCGCGAATAAGGTATTTTTACCTTCAATCCTACCGACTGCGCTTCATCTTGCAATTGAACCAAATGCATACAGGAGCAAGGCTGCAGTTGTGCCAAGAGAATGTCCAATAAGATTAACAATAGAATCATGTTCTACTTAGTTGTAAATCCTGGTGTTTGTGGTCCCATGATGAACGTGGAAGGGTCCGTCAGAGACATGCAGAAAGACGTGAAGTTCAGTATTGTATGGAACGCGCAGCAGCGCTTACTATAGGACTTACAGTTTGCAGAGCCATAGCATATCGAAGTAAGTCTCTTAGAGATCCGAACATGAATACCCAGGAATACATTCGCAATGTCTTGGAAACTATTACATTGCCTTATTTGCAGAAACTAATAATCTCTATTTTCCGGCTTAATAATGACATACCTTAGATCGCAGTTGTCACTGCAAAGTTCCTTCTTGAAGTTAATGTCACTGTTCTTCCATGGCCAACAAGATCACCTGACTTTTCGCCCTGGCGCATTATTGAATTTTAGGGTTGTGGTTATGATGATTTAAATCATTTCATCATTTTAACCATCTATTATTTTCTATTATTGATATAGATAATAATAATTTAATGCGTAATATTTCAATAAGGACAACCGTTTCTATTTTTTAAGGACAACGTGATATAACTTATTTTGTCCTCTATACAGCTGCGTACATATTATATATATATATATATATATATATAACGTCCTTGCAACAACATGCATTATTTTTCCTTAAAATGTTTTAAAAAGTACTTTATAATTTCCCAGTAAATTGTCGGTTATTATACTGTAAATAGTCAAAGCTATGTTGACAATTTTTGAGGTGGTATACCAAATGTCGCTTACTCTATGTTAAGCACGAATGCGCATCACGAGTGCTATTCGAAAGCACAAAGACCATGGGTGGTACAACTTCAAATATATTCTACTTCACGTTGACTAAAAATGATATGCGTGAGACTAGAGGTCAGAGCGTTAGATTTCTATTAAAGCTCTGGGGTTCAATTCTCAGTACCGGAGCAACAAATTTTAACAGCCGAACCCCTTCGCAAACAACAGCAAACCGACGAGATATCCTGCCTAATAAATTTTCTTTGAAGTAGAAGTATATAAACTTCCTGTGACTTGGAGCCTACATTAGGCTGTAGGTCCTACATCTCTGTGGTACTTCAACACGCGCAATACAGGCGTACAAGAGAAGATCCCTACGTTCCATAAGAGACAAACCACTCAAAGAAGAAGAATGTAAATACTCATAATAGAGATACTAGTAGTACAAACATCACAATTCATTTTAGTTGGCAAATAACTGCAAAATCTCGCATTTTTTAATCTACTTTTGACAGATGACAAGTGGACTGAATAGTCAATAATATAACTTGCACAATTTTATAGAACTTTATTATTATTATTATTATTACATGTGTTAGTCCTTGTATATTAAAACTGCGATAATGTTTCATACTCTGTTAAAGTTTAATTTTAAACAGGGTGGTACAGAAAAAGCAGTTCAAATAAGTATGACATCATTCTAAATTGTTCATATTTAGTTAACGTTCGAATTCCTTTTTGTTTCTAAATTATAGGGAATACGCAATTTCTGTGACACATTATATTTAGGAAAAGAACTTGGAATTAATTAATACTGCTCTTTGATAAAACTCCAGCGCTTTTGTCTAATGTAAATAGCAGATTTAATTACAAAAGCAGTTAATTTGCCGGGTATTCCGTAAAAAGTACGAGATGAATAGACGTAATTTTCCTGTAGCTTTGTTTTCCTAATGTGCTGCTTAAAGTTTCATATTCGTAAGATTAGAGGGAACATATACAGAGCTGAACTAATACGCGGCTACAGAATGAGCTGCGTCACTAATTATACACAGACAACCTAGAACGCAAAATCGAAAACCAACAGAATGAGATAATTTAATACTTAGGCCAATCTAAATTAAATCCTATTCAGCACTAGAGCCCCCTGTACACTAATTCCGGCACCCTTTTGCCCTAGTAATTTCATTTCGTTTTGCCGGACGTGCGTACAAATTGAACTTAATTGACTTTTACGTTAAGATGGAAAACGAAATTTCCACTACCAAAGGAAATAGAGAGATTCGGGAATAGCTTGACTATTACATGCAGATTCACATTTATAAACATACTCGTTTGAAATTAAATGAAAGAGCCTGTGAAGCCGTAAACTAAACAAATTGAAACTCCATTACAAACAAACCAATTCAAGTCTCGTATCTGATTTCTCAAAATCTAGAAATGAACGGAAACAAATTTTGTTTTAATTTAAATATTTTAAACTCATGTTCAGTATTTTCTTAGGAGTCTTGATAACGTTACATCATAATTAGGGGTGAAAGAACAGAAAATTGAATGAGCGCAATAAAAAAAAAGAAATTTAACCAGCTTGTGGCATACAAGTTGGTGTCGTGTGCAACGGACGGGTGCTTACAGTGCTTCTACCTCTCCCGGACGCTATCCATAGTCGAGGGTCTATAGGAAGCACTTCAATGAGAAATCATTTTATCTTCATTTTGGGCCAATTTTGTTGTAGATTGTTTACGAAAAATAAACTATTATGTATATTTGTTGCCATGTGAATTTGAACCGGAACTAAGGTCAGTTTCCAAATCTTTTACCGGAACGGTCCTCCGGAGATTACCGGCTTACTTTCGCCTCTGAAATAGAAAACAAAATAAGGATTTTAAGAATATCTGCTGGCCAAAAATGAAAAAAAGAGCTAATTCCAGTAATTCTGAATAGATTTTTTTGAAGTTTAAAACTAAAACGCTTATGCAAACATATCTCAATTCGAAAAATTATTTTTCGCATATCTACAAAAATTGGGAAAAATTATCAAAATGCGTCCTAAAATATTTATTTATAGGTCATCTCTCAGAACTATAGCTATAGAGGGATATTGGCATAAGATTATGAACCTACATGTATGTTTTTATGCAACCCATTTTACGATACATGACTCGCCTTAATTATAATTTAAAAATGTATAGGTTTTTTTACAACAGTTGGTAGTTGAAGTTTAACATAATTTTCTTTTAGACTGAAGGACACTAATAATTAATAGATACTAATAATAGTAAGGTTACATTTTTGTTCAATATATTCTGGGAATAAAAATATGGGAACATAGGGAAACTATACAAGTTCTCCAAATAGTAATGACCGTCCTCTTGCAGATCAAGTAAATATAAATCTACATTTTATAGGACACTCTAACGAAACTTACTATATTTATTTAAGCCTTAAAAAGCTTTAATTTTACATGATGGTACACACTTTCAAGTTAACTTTGGGGATCTTCGATACAGCTTGTGAATAAGACGGGAAATCTCTCGAAAAGTAACTATGAAGCTACATTTACCTAAGAGGGTATCATAAATTCTTATAATCTTCACCAGTGGCGTGATTAAAATCCTCGCTCAGTTCAAAAGCGGAGCTGTTAATTATTAAGTAAAAATCAATAAGACATTTTATCACTGTAGGCTTTCAATTTAATTCTAGTTGACGAATCGATTTCCAACAGAATAGGCGTGACGTTTGTGACACCCTGTATAATCTGTTCAGTTTAAACATTATTTTCAGTGTCCTATGCTCTTTAAGTTATTTTTGCAATACGTATAAATTTAGAAGTAAAAAAGTACTAATGTCAAAACTTAATAGTTAATATAATACTTCAGTTATTACTTTAACCTAGCGTATCTGTGTCAAATTATACAGGTGTTTTAAAACTGCATGGCACTATTTTAGTGTTATATTCTCTATGCTAAAATCCATAAAAAATTCATATTAACATATTTCACAAACTTATTTATAATCACGTAATTAAACTGTAAATATACATTTTTAACGGTACAAACAGCAATAAAAGTAAATGTACGAAGTGACCTCCATTTTGTTGAATGTAACATTACACACGATGGCTTCACGCTTCCCTGACACCTATTATGGCCGGGTGTATTTATTCTTAATGGTTACTGCAACTTCCATGGTGCGATTCCATATTTGTTCTTGCGTGCTAAGACCTTATCGAATCCATAGGAATTAGAGCCGGTGATCGTGGTGGCCATTGAACAAGTCCTTTGCGAACAATCTATCGGTCACTTATAATATCCACAGCAACTTAATTATCATGAAAATGTCTCTAGAACAGTGCCGCGCAATTTTAAACATCCTTTTTATTATCTTAAATGTACTTTTTCTAAATTAATAGGTATATGCCTACTTTCAGTCATTTAAAAAATAAATGGATTATTTTATTCTTAGAGGTTACAACCAATAATATTGCAGAATTGCTCTACATCGTTTTATTATATTCATCGACAGCCTTTTTGTCTCTGCTGGGCATCGGCCTTTTCTCTGCGACGTGTTTCTCCTCAGCGCTAAGGTAGCAACACGGGGGACCTACAGTTTAACGTCGAATCCGAACGACAGAAATTCCAGAGAAGGTTTCTAACATTAAGATACCACGGTTATTATACTAGGGATTATAACTTCTCTAAATTTTAGCTCCCTAGCAAACTATCTAATAAAACATGTTAATGTAATTCTAACCTCTTGTTTGCTATCCAGTCTAGGTATCTAGTAGAATGTGACGTCACTATTCTTAAGTAAAAAAAACCACATAACCTCAACAGGCACTTGTTGTGTCCAAATCATTTTAGTCTGAGGTTGTGTCATAGTCCGAAATTTGGTACGATTGCTGCAGGTTGCTAGTGATTAAACGCTAAATAGGTATTTAAAATCAGAATCCGTAGATGGCTTAGATTAGACTACTATCCTATACACATATTGTTGTTTCTGCCATTTTGGATCAAAAATGTTTTTGGTATCCAAACTACGTTAAGATACTAAAAAAGTAAAATCACTCAATTTTCTCTACGGTACTTCTTAAATAGAACCGAAAATAGATATCACCGCTTTACATTTCTAAAGAAAGGTTTCTGAAAGGCAGAATCGATTAATGCATTCAAAAGAAACCTTTGGCCAGTAAAAAACATTCATTACTTTATGAGATAATTACATAATGTTCCCAAATCGTAATACCTTAAATAAGTAATTCATTTTAGGGTAAGGTTACGTTAGTTACCAATTTGATACATAATTCAAATATCAAAATTAAATGCAGACTGATTCCAAAGAGAGTACGAGCCTACCATTCCAAAAATAGGCAACCCAAAGTACACATCACAAGATTATGCAATATCTAAATTTTAATTGAAGGTATTATGAATCAAGTGATGCCTGTTTGATATGGTTGACAGTTTACTGTTCTAAGTAAAGCATATTCCAATTAATAAATTGTTAACTTACCATTGTATATATTTGAAATACTTAAATATGATGATATTTATACATGACTTTGTTGTTTTCGTTCACACTTACACAGTTTAACAGTTCAGTAAAATAAAATACCAAACAGTCATCTTTTGTTCATAATAGCATCAATAAAAGTTTAGGTATAACAGTATCTTATGATATGTATTTTGGGTTGCCTATTTTTAGTAATGATAGGCTCGTACTTTCTCGCGAATCATTCGGTATACATTTCAGTGTGAGGAAGCTTGACGATCTGTAGACCAGTGTTATTCTCACCACGTTTCTAACATTATTTCACAGTTATATCTGACATTTTAAATCCAAAGTTGACAGACTATATTAGAGTATATGCAACGACATGCTTATCCTAAGCCATCTACCGACTTTGTTTAAAAGAGATAATCCCACAATCTTAAAGTGAAATGTTCATATTGGATTACAGAATAATATTTCGTGATTTTTCTTCTCAATTTAATATAAATATGACACATTTCCATTGTTATACTAATTAATTAATTAACTAATACGTTTACAGGATTTTAAAATTTTTATTTTAAAATGGTACACAACAATTTACAAAAAAAAAACTTATTTTATACATTGCTGGACATTTGACAAATATTGTTCTGCTGATATATAAAATCTAACTTATTGAACTAAGAATCGAATTCAAAATATCAGCCCTTAATTGACTCTAACTTGGCTGAAAATTCTATTTAAGGAATCCAAATTCAAAAGACGGGTCTTTAAAAAACCTGAAAATTGATCATAATTTACTCTGAAAGATGGGTAAATATAACTCCGGCTTATTCACGCGGTTCATTCTTTCAGCGAGGAATTTTCTTATTTTTTAAGTCCTTTATCTTGGTCTATTCGAGTAAAAAATTATGTTATGGGCTTTGTTTGAAGAAAGAAACTGAAGGTGGCACTTCGGGAAATTTATTTTTTAAGTTCTGAAATCTAGATCGAGATGCAGGAATACATAAAAATTCGCAAAATATTTATGAAACGTCTCCTGAATTCCTTGATAGATCACGACCATTTATTATTCAACATTGGGATTTGTAAACCTCCGGGGTCTAAGAGATTTGCGTGATGTAGTGGCCGTAAAACCGATGTCGACTTGAGGATTTACAACGCACATAGAAACTGTTCCGTCAAAACGCTTTTTAAGATAACCAGCGAGTGAATCGAGATTTTTAATATTTAGGGCTTATATTTTTCAATCCGAAGCGCGTTAATATCCGGAAACAACCCCGTTTCCTGTATTTCGTTTCGGCAGATCCCCCACATTATGCTGACGACCCAAGTAAAAGTTTGCACGGTATATCAAAAGTTGCATTTGTCAGAGAGGGTGCCAAGTTTACAAGTTCTGATGTTCCCACCACTGTATTTATTAGACGCCAGGGGACTTCAACTTCTATTGTTTTTATGAAAAATGTACTTCTTCTGCTTGATGAACACTATTTCTACAAGCAGCGATACATTCGCCTATTGCTAGGAAAACATTTCAGATATAAAAAGTAAAGGAATGACACCTCATATCAAAATATGTTATACATCCAACACAAAATCCCATTTTCCTCAAAGGAAACGAAAGCCGTGTAAGTCACTTTAACATGTATGGATATAAATATATTAAAGCTCAGGCCCTCTTTAAAAGCTCAGACTCGATATACACAACTTGAAAGAATATATACCCAAATATATAGACGTAAATAAATTACAGCAAAAGGAAGAACCTTTTAAATGAAATATACGGAGCCTTACAGGTACAAGCATTCTGCTGTGAAATATTACTAAAGTTTTATTCCCTGTGGATTATGACGTCTTACATTGTCGCAGTGACTTGAAACTTAGATCTCATAATAATTGACATTTTTAAAGTGAAACTTTGCATGGAAGACATTTCAAGATTGAAAATATCATTTGTAATTTTGCAGTACAATGTCTCCAATTTGCATGCATAAAGAAATACGCCGCCTCTGAAGAAATAATTTAACATAATTTACGGATCTCTCTTCCAGAAACTTTTGGAAACTTTCTAAATAGCCCGTAATAAGCATATTTTCCATTCGAGTATTGCTGAAGCTAGACTTATTTTTAATATAATTTTCCCGACAAAGAAGGAAAAGTAAAAAGTAAATTTTCTGATGTATGTGTATGGCAAGGAAAATAAAGACAAGCAGCTTGCATACTTCCCTTGTTAGTAAGTTTTCGAAACGTGACAACCACTATCATCGCTCTTTGATTGCAATTCAATTTTGCCCGCAGGTACATCACCACCAGTCAAACAAATTGGCAACTAAATCAAACACAGAAGACATTGTTATATCAAACGTATACTTGTGGATTAAGCTGCTTTGAGCACGTACACACAAAGCTAAAGCAAAGTAAATTGACTGCTATAGGTTCAAAGTCAATATTCAAATTTCCAGACAAGGCTGTAATGTTCTAACTAGTAAACTGAGCTTTCAGCAAGATGTTGCAGATCATCCAAAATGGGGCAATACAATCAAATTTAATAACTTGTTTCTAGGAACGAGTTTTAGAAATTCCAGAAAGCTCTTCTTGCTGTAATTCAAGATGATATATTTTTAAGAAACAGTCTCGCTACTAAAATACAATAATTTAATTTATAGTCAGTAAAACCATACATACAGGCTGTTCGTTTGATAACAATCCACTCTCAGTATTTCTTGAATAGTATAAAGTTAATGACGTTTGGCTGTCTAATCGAGTTAGTACTTACTTCCTGATGCCAGCTACTCTATCTTTGAACTGTTATACCTTGTATGGTGAACGAGCTCTCGTTTTCTGAGCAAAACATCGATTATGGTTTGGGTTCGGTTGTCCAGCATTACCATGCACCATATAACAATATTGCGCTGCTACCCACCATACAAGATTTCCCGATCCGATTGGCAGCCGTGAGATCTCAACGCCAAAAACAATCTCTGGAATATCTATCCCCCGTACTGTTACCTTAGCGCTGAGGAGAAGCACGTGTCTGGGAATTAATCAGTACGCATCAATGAGCCGTAAGAAGCTATTGTCGATGACCCTGTGTGACGCACCCAATTATATGTAATAACACAGACAGATTTGGTTTTGAGAAATTGCATGAAACTGTTTTAGTCTTACGAATCAGTTCTTATTTTTCCTTCAAATTAGCAGCGAGTTGTTAGTATGTTTAAATAATTCAATCATCATAAGTTGAGAACGCAACTATCTGATAAACACATTCTATCGGATTGCGGTGATTAAGCAAGCCACAACATTCGTTCACTTACATAGTCTTGAAAAATGATATTAACTACTACCGCTCCATGATCACAAGCACTATCATCTACGTAAATAGAATCTCAACCAAAACTTTGGGCAAATTATATTACTATGTAGACTGCATCTGCGAAACTACCACCATCAAAAGTTATGGTTGAGCTATGTTACTCTAATGATAATACTAGCAAATCTCCCGGCCTTTGAATTGTATTCAATTGCAGTTTTCCTTGCCATGAAAAAGGAAATAGCCGCTTCAGTTCCTTCTCTTGGGTCATTATCGATTGCCAAAACATTATGACTTGATGTTTCAAATGCTGACGAATGGTGTTGTCCTGCTTTGGCTATCTACACCCCGTTAAAAGCTAATCAGCTGACTTCTCTTTGCAAAGAACCGTTACCAACCATGTACATTGTGATATTTAAATTATCTTCACTTAATAGATTAGTCGACATCTTACGATGTTTACTTTCCAATGACATTTAAATAAACAAAACATAGAACCTCTCTCTGTCGATACAATGAAAAATTGCAATAAAGTTATGTAGCGTGGGATTCAATAATGTAATAGTCGAGGGAAAACCAAACAATATAAATACGCTTCCCCTAAATAAAGATCAATTTACTTCTTGTAGTACACTTTAACTGTCTACTCTGTAAATTTGATAATTGGTTTTCATAACAAATAAAAACTGATAGAATGCGCTTAAAAATTGATATACAATAATACAGATTGTACGTTTCTGTCCCGTAAATGAAATATATAGCTCTGTATACCGGTTTCATTGCCGTAGAAAACGCAAAGCACACCGTTGTAGCTATCACATTAATCCTGTGAGCTATCATTTGTGATTTCTTGAAATTTAAAAAGTTATTAAACTTTAACTTGAAAAGCACAGTTCTTTTTAGTTACGACTCGGAAAATCAGTGCTTAGAAAAATTGCTGATACTTTTACCAAGAAGCACCTAGACAGACATGTTTCACTGAAGTAAATATTAGCGTTTGTTGAACAATTTGAAATGTGTTACGAATAAAAAACATGTTAATCTAAAATGTTAAATGAAGGATCTCAAGTCGAGATGCTCGAGCGAGTTGCTTCAAATTCGAGGAATTCACTTCTTCGACTTTCCATCGTAATCGGCCCTTCACTTTGTGAAGTTTTGAAAAAGGCAAACTTAATGTAATTTACAAAAAGTTTAGTGTAAAAGATTTGAGAGAGGGAATTCATTCATACATCGAATACACTTACAGAGAAATAAATAAATCGACCATTGAATAACAGAAGGCATATACAACCAACGTGATTATTTTTTATCAGTTCGACAGGGATTGAAGGGCAAATTTCCTGATAAGTCAATCGGTATAAGGCGGGTGATAGGGTGACACAATAACACCTCGTTTAATTTGTCCAGACCTTCCTCCGTTAGGGCATTTACCAAATTCCCTCTCAAATACACTAAAGCAATAAACAAAGAATGCAGATCTACTGTTGGTTTTTTTAGAATGATAGTGGAACGGATTCTGTCACTGTTTAGTCAGAAAAAGGGGATAATTACATTGTATAAAGAAAAATTTTATTTTGATTTACCTACTCCACACCGATATAGCTTTTTTTTAGTTTTTAAAAGAAAATATCTATATTTAGTTAGTAATTTTACTTTACGTTCATATCATTGAAGGTAAGATCAAATGACATAATACTTTTCACAGAGTTCCGTACGTACAGTTTTAATGCAGTTTCCCAAAAATAAATCTATTGATTTTAAAGTCATTTGCCTCAAACGACTGCATTTTGGTAGATCCCTTTTCTTTCAGCGCCACCCACCCGTCAATTCAAAAAACTTCCACTTTCCGAAAGCAGCTTAACACCTTTCCACAATCAACCGTTCACTTTCTTCACATCGTTGATCTAAATTTTGTTTTGACATCCATCATTTTAGCTCTAGATTGCACACAGTCATTAATAACATCTTACGGCTGGTTAAATTGCTTTTCACTCTACGTAAGCATATTTATCAAATTCGTTTCGGGCTGTAATGAAGTTTTGATTGATACCGTTGAATCTGGTGAATCTGAGTGTATGGTAATGATAAATTTAATGCTTAAGTTAGTAATGAAGCTGTTACTTACACGTTACATTATTCTAGCCAACGCTTTTCTTCCCCAGAGCAAGTTTTAATCTGATCTTATAACTGGCATCATTAAAACTACGACTGCAATTTTGAAATGGGGAGTTTTTGACGCTGCGATAGTAGAAGTTTCCCATTCACTACGCCTATTTTTTTTATCAACTTAACTACGTTGACAAATTATGCGCTAGAGTATTGCTTTTCTTCAATAATCCATCAATACCTTCTCATTAATATTAGCCTATGGTCACTTAAATGCCACAGCTTTGACATACGATTGATTAATTTGGTGCCTGACTCATAAAAAAGGCCATTTGCATTTTTACAATTTCAATCTGCGAGCAACCATTCAGTTTTGTAGCCATGCCATCAATCTAACAACATAATGGCTTTATCCTCTCGATGAAATACGAACTATTTTGGCCTTATAAAAGTTCGCATTGATCGCTTTAATCTTGCTTTGAGTTTTGTATGTGTTCTCGTTTCCAAAAATTTAGCTACATCAATTTTTTTCTATACACAATAGATACTCATGCAGTCTTTAATCATACGTTCTCTGAAAGGAAATTCTATGAAAAACCCAAAAACACATCATTTGAAGGTATTTTCAAGAATGATGCTATAGTTCTAAATTTGCGAGTATCATAATAAGTAGTATCAGTGATTTTATTTAGAGGTAAAACAAATCCTATAATTATTTCATGCTTCTAATGTCTATTGTGTGCATTATCTGTGTTTACTATTATTATATTTGGTTGGCTTTTATGGCCAGCAGTTAATCGCTGTGCTAAAAGAAACAGTAACAGCTACTTAGCCAATCTTAGAAGACATCCACTATAATGACTATTGTTATAAACATCTCTTTATGGATGTTCTACTAACTCTAGTTGATCAGTTTACTCGCTTTGAGTGTAATAATAAAGTGAATGTGCGAGAGACAAGCCAATATTACGTGAACAAGGGATTCTGACATCAAACGTTAGCGGCGAAAGTTTTCTTGACATTTTAACGTAATTGTTTACAAGTGTAATTATAGTGAAAATTGTCAAATATGTTTGAAGGTTTTTAAAATACATAATTTTAAAGTAATCCTTTCCCCCAAAAATCATGGAATTGATTAAAGAGCATTATCGAGCTGTGATTTTTACAATTTCACGCGTGCCTTAAGCCGTAAAGAATGTTCTGAGGAAATCAATAGAGTGTTTCGTGACAAGTCGTGTTCCTTAGCTACCTTAATGCGGTGGTACAATGAATTTCAACGTGGTCGACTTTCTTTAAATGACAACTTTCGAGCTCTTAGCCAAAAACGGCAGTTACCAAAAAGAATATTGAGCTTGTATGAAACATGAATGAAGAGGACTGGCATGTTACTGCCAAGAGTATTCAAGTAACTTTCAAGACTGGTGTGAAATCAATTGAAGTCTTACACAAACATTTGAAACATTTGATGGTACGTAAGCTTCGTGTCCGTTGGATACCCCACAATTGGACTCCAATTAAAAAAAAAACCATGTGGCATGGTGCAGATCTACACTGGATCGCTTTGACAATGGATCGTCTCATTTGGTGTACAACATCATTACAGGTAATGAAACGCGGGTATACTGCTATGATCCCGAAACAAAGCAATAGTCGGCAGTTTGGGTCTTCGCGGATGCAAAAATACATTGACTGTGGAGGGGAATACTTTAAAAAATTATAAATAAATGTGTTTTGTTAATAAATTGTGCACTACTTTACTAGGTTCAGCAGAAAGAGAAATATATATATATATATATATATATATATATATATAATGTTAAGATTATTACAGCATGGAGATGACACACAAAAGGAGGATCAGAGAGCTCTAGCATTTGGTTATATAAAGGTTGCAAAAGAGTATCGTTACTATTGTTTTTCAATAATTCTCTTTCATTTTAATACATTTGCAACATTATTTAATAGGGGAATAGATAACGTATCTCCTTGTTCAATTTATGTTTATATCTTCATCATTCAAGCAATGCCTTACGGATTGAATATATTTTTAACCTATTACGAAAAATAATTAGATGAACTAAGTTAGTATGTGAGACATATAATTTCTTACTATTGAAAATCTTGTTCTTTGTGAGCTGTAGCATTATCGTGGAGAAAACTCACACTTTGTGTTAATCGTTTTCCTATTATGGTATCACGGAGAAAGCTCGCCTCGCCTCGCATACTAATCGCAAAAAGTCGCTGCCGTTAGAGTTTCCAACGCATACGAATGTTCGAAGTATTCTAGTCGACTCTGAACAGGAACATTACCGTTCCCTTGGTTAATTATTTATATATGGATGATGATCATAAACCCAAGACTGGCTTTTCGTAACAATACTATTGGTATAACTTAAAGGATTGGCATTCCATTTGTTGAAAAATTGCTTAGAACCTTATCAAATTGGATATATTGATATAGTTTTTACAATCTTCACAGTAAGTGTAAAAAATTTCCGGCCTTCTTTATAATTATTTTTCATTATACATTTTTTTAGTTCAATATAGTACCTTTTTGTTAATATTATGCTACCTCGAAGAAAATCCATTTTGAAAATAATTACAATGGGGTAGATTCGGACAGTATTGGGCTCATTAATTTTTTTATATATAATTTTTAGTATTCTGTGAACTGTTGCATTATCGTGATATTTACTCACACCTTGAGTTAATTATTATTTTCCTCTTTATGGTGTCATGAAAAATTCGACCGGAATATTCTCCCATCAACTTCTTACCCATTTTCTTTATTCACTTAAGACAATTTTCAACAAATTTTAAAAATTTCCTACCATTCTGTTTTCAGCGGCAGCAAAAATAAGAAACTTTCTAAACCATTTTAAACCACTGCATTCAATCTCTTGCTGATTTGGATGACAATGTCGAGCCTAAGCTTTCATTTTCGTTGATATAACCTGAAGGATTATTATTAAACTTGTCCAAAAATGCCTTAGAATGTTTTTCAAATGAATAGCCTATCTCTGGATATGATATATTTTAATTTAGACATAGAATGATCATGGATTAATGGACAATTCGTAAAACACGTATAGATTCAAACTTATTTTTTCTATGAGCATTATTTCATGGGTCTTCGGTATCAAGCGACTTACATTTTTCTACAATTTCGTCCGAATGGTTTTCACTGTCGATGTAGGACAAGAATTATCTATGATCGATTGATATTCACTTTCCATATTCTTTTCCATTTATATTTTTTCCCATTGCCATTTACGGTACAGATCTACCATGACACCAACTATTCGCTAATCTTATTTAGTATAACTTGTCTGATGAATAATATTCCATAAAACTATTAAGCTTTCCATTTTTACAAAATCTAAGCTTTATATTGTTGTTACCTAAAACAACTAGATTAAATAAAAATAGTAATTTTCAAAATAAGGGATTGTGTCGTAGCTCGTTTCGTAGTTGTATTATTCAGGGTGTAGTTAAATGGTAGTTTAAACGTTATTAATGATAAAAAATGGTTATAAACATTATCCGGAGGAAAATACGTCCCTTCAGTTACACCGCATATAATTGAGGTCTAGAATGTAGTTTTGAGTCCTGGTTTTCTGAATATTCCTGTATGTTAGTTGATTTAACCGCAATCTAAATTAAAATGCACATGGAATATTTGTGCTTCAGGCAATATTACCATGAGAAGTGGAAAGTTTAGAGCGATTTTTGGAAATACTGAACTTCAAATTTTTAGCAATTTAAATGCGTAAAATTGGAAGTTTGTTGGTCAATATTAACATGCAAAACCTCAAATCTATCTGTATAACATCAGAGGGAGGTTTATATTTACATTTTAATCCGAATTCATGGAAAGCCTTTTGAAGCCCCTCGCAACACGTCACGGATGAAAGTATATGAATTCATTGCTATTCAAGAGAAGTATATCCAAATAGGCATTCCATAAAAATGCTTGATTAAATTTCGACAAGCCATTGTCAAGATAATAAAGTTTTGATCACTTTGTTCTGGTTTACATTTGAGTAAAAAAAACTACTACCACTTCATTTCAACTTATATAAAATTAATGAGAAGTCAAGTACGAGACCGAAATAGCGGAATTGGTTTAAAATATTTATTCTCGACCTAATAGTGTAGTGGTGTTATACAACCTAAATTGAAGTGACATGATCGGGTACAATTCCCTGGTGGTGGTGAAGTGTTAGTCAAATATGATAAGAAACGGCCCGAAGCTGCTTGAGAAGATTGGTTTTTTATGTAACCCCGAGGGGGAAGTATTTGCGCTTGCGAAAATCTGGTAAAACCCTTCGACAAAATAAATGTTTGCCAGTGTTTAGCACAACCTGACATCAGTCAAAATTGAATTTAAATAACTCATCGTGCCAAAATTTTCACAAAAGCAATTCTTCCAATCTAGCTGAATGCCCCGAAAACTCCACTAAAAAAATTATTTGTTTACCCGCTTACGTGATCGCTTCATCTCTTCGCATCAGAAATAAAATAACCTTAACATCTATACTTAATCGAACTTCGGAAAGTTTCTTCAAGCATCGCGAGTTCGAATAAGTCATTTCAGACAGGGTATTTCGGTTCAGCACTTCCTGCAGAACTTATGTAAAACAAGATGATAAGTAATCATAAGTTTGTTCACGGGGTTTCCAACTTTTATGTCCTAATGTTGTGGAAAACGTTTCTTCGGACGTCATGCCCGTATCAGATTTTCATAAACAACATTGTTTTGATGGCCTTAACATGTCAGGGTGAAAAATGAGCGTGCATCTATCAGAAAGCCTATGCGTCTGGCCCCTATCTGACAGGGTTTCTTATAAATTGAATTCAACAGGTTGGATAATTTATTATTCTTTGTTATCGTTACTTGCTTTCACCATTCACACGTATTAAAATTCGTACCTTGCTCTGATCACAATGGAATCCGCACTACGTTCAGCAAAAAGTCAGTAGGATTATACGAGGACGGTTCACATTTAAACAGGAATGTTTAAATTAAAATCCCATTTAAAGACAGTTCCAACAATTTAACTAATTAAAGGTTGGCCGTTGCTCTTGTTAACTTATCCGCAATTGTTGTACTATAATATTATTTTGACAGTTACAGTTACCATATCGGAAAGTTCTGTTAATTCTAGCGTGGAATAGCGCATAATAATCAAATTTCTTACAATTGAAGCGTAAATTCGACTCGAATTCTTACAATTTGCGAGTACAATTAGGCGATCAATGTCTTTCTAAAAGTCGGGTGTTTGAATTATGGTAATATTTTAGAGACGGTAGAACTCGTATACAAAATGAGCCTTACGTAGGAAGAACTGCAACTTTAATTAATCGTGAAAATGAGGAAAAAGTTAATGCTGTTATGCAGGAAGACAGTTCGTAAAATTTCGAAATACTTAGAAACTAATGTAGAAAGTGTTGAAGACATCATAAAAAGCAAGCTAAAGTATCGTAAAGTTATAATTTCGGTTCTAGGACAATTACCCCCTGGACAAAAGCCCCCCGGTCAGTAAACCCCGGATAATAGCCCCCTGTTCAAAAAAACCCCATATAAAAACCTTATTTATAAAAATAAAAACTACCTAAACAAAGTCTCCATAACACAACAAATAATGGATACAAAAATTTATTTGGCAAAGTAAATGTTTTAAAATAAATTTGACAATGTCAAACTTTAACTATTAACTAATTTGTTTGACAGAACAAAATATGGTTACAAATTAAAAATTATACTAACACCTTATATAACCGGCCTCAGTGGTATTGGGGATAGCGCGTTTGCCTTTGAATCCAAGGGACGCGGCGCCGATTCCGGGCAAGGTCAGTGAGATTTTTCTAGCGGGGAAAATCTGAAAGTGCGTCTTCTTTCGAATAAGAAGTAAAGCCGTAGGTCCCGTGCCATTGCGGTGTATAACACGTTAAAAATCGCTACTGGAGTTGGAATTACCCCAGATAAACAAAATTCGTAGTTAGGGTGTACAAGGGGCCTATTATTATTATAAGCTGAGTGCAAAGAGATGCTTGGAAAACCGCGTCCTAGATCTCACTCTATCAAACAACAACGCCTAATATAAACGTTTTAGAAATAGAGAGGTGGAGAAAAATTAATTATTTATAAAATACCTAACCTAACCTAACGTAATCTAACCTAACCTAACCTAACCTAACGTAACCTAACCTAAGTAAACTAATCTTTTTTTCTCGAGTGAAGGAGGGGAAATCTTCAAAAGAGTCCTAGCAACTCTAGGGAGTGTCGGATTCATCTGCGATGGTGGTTCAGACGCCTACCGACTAAAACCCACCCTTCTTATCCATAAGCAGCAGCGAGGTCGCCCTCCGGCATTGCTGCTCCGATGCTTACACCTAATTCCTACGCTATACAGTACTACAATTTTTTTTACATCACACACAGCGCAAAGCAGGCAGGTGTATGTGGGACATTATACACTTATATCCAACGGGTGATTTCCCTCACCTTACCTCTGCCTTTCATCGTCCTCCTTAATCGTCTTGATTTCACCTACCACACTTCGATCGCTTTTCACTTATGGGCATCCTCTAGCGTCTTACGTATTAGGCTCTCTGGCCTGATTCCACATCCCATAGCTCTAGTCCCCTTCTCCCTTTCATTTTTCCATCTGAGGCATCTGAAGATTGTGTGGTATGCATCGTCAGGCTCTTCATGATAGTACAGGCACATGCCCAACTCTGCTTTCCGAATTCTCTTAAGGTATTTTTAAAAGCAACTGTGTGACATCTTTGCTTCTGTCAGATGATACTGTATCTCCCAGTGTTCTCTATAATACTTTGGTTGTTAATACCACACTATTAATAAGTCAATATTTTAATAATCATTTATTATACGGAATAAATAATAAGTGAACAAACTTAACGAAATACATAATAATGATAACTATAAACATTTCCAACACGAGTAACTATGCCGGAAGACTCATGCCCCGGTCCGTTGTTGGAACTCTTATATTCCAGTCGACCATCGTGGCGCGGGGGCAGTTTTCAGTTCTCACGCTTTTTCCCTAGATCTTGGAACTACCGGCCACTGCCCCGAGGCGCCGGCTAAGTGCCAACGTCCTTCCAGGGATTATATTGTTCCGTATCCGGTGTTAAAGTTTCGCCGACCATCTGGGAAAATTTAACGCGCGTCTTTCACACGCGTAGCCACAATAACATATGTCAGTTTCACTGTCACTGGCTGCCACTTTTCTTGCCATTCTATTACACTGTTCCTTCTAATAGTTTCTTTCTGCCCCTTTGATTTGCCCATTGTATCCTTCCGCTCTTTTACCAACAGATCTATCATCGCAATAGCGAACATCGCCTCAGTCTTTTCCGGAGCTAGCGCCAGTTTTTCTGTTCTTATCCAATCACTGATCTCCATAGTGCGTCGTTTGCCACTTCCGCTATAGTCGTAGCACTTTCCATAAGAGTCAGTCCCGGGACCCCGTCGTACAAGATATTCCACAACAGCGGGCCCAAAACGCTACTCTAGGGCACCTTGGAGGTAATTTCCTTTTCCAACTAAACTAATATAATCTAACCTAACCTAACCTAACCTAACCGAACCTTACTTAACCTAACCTTTATGAATGTATGAATTTAGTTGTCTTAAGGAAATTTTATTTTTATGCGGGGGTTAATGTCAGGGTTTTTTTTAAGCAGGGTGTTATTGTCCAGGGGGTTACTGTCCGGAAGCTTTTATCCAGAGAATAATTTTCCTGTTACGGGAATTTCTTATAAGCGTTTGACGCATACGTTTGACGGATACGTTAGACGCTCAAGCACTAGTTTTTAGTAAATTCTGTGTTGCCGTTTTCCAATAAATGCGTTCCAATGGAAGTTGCTGCAGCTAATGTCTACAATTCATCCGGTCTGAAGCGTTTTAGTTGCAATTAAGAATAGCTGCAATTTGTTTGGTAGTGCTATTTAATATATCTGTAAAATTACAACCTAAAAAATTATCAAAATCTTTTATCATCGTTTAAATGGTTTCTTATGAGTAACTGCGAACATTCTTTTGTATAACTCATTGAGCTCTTTTCTCTTTCCTTTTCATTAACAAAGTAAAACTATTATTGCTTCATGATCATACTCTTCTAACAGTAACATCATCGTCAACTCAGCATCCTTGTTTTCGACTCAAGCTACTTCTTGCCTTCTCTCTCTTTCACACCACATCTTCAAAGCCAAAGCTTGCAAAAATTGTATTGTAAGTTAGCAAAGTGATGAAAACATTTTCTGGGGATATTCAAAGGGTGGTCTTTGTTGGTTTCCGAATGTCATCCACTTTTGCGCGATAAAGTTAAGCAGGCGATCAGATACAAACAGAAGAGAAGACGAAGTTCTGTTTCTCCAAGACAATGCTCGCCCTCATACTGTAAGAACAATGGAAACCGTAAACAAACTTCAGTAGCATATTCTTCCGCATGTAGCATACCTCTGCTACCTCTTGTAGGAAGGTATTCGAATGTTTCCAGATCTGTGGAGCAAGTGCATTGCTTGACAGAAGGACTACATCGAAAAGTAATATAGTTTTCATCGTTGTAATATTGTAATACCCTTTTTTATACCTAAATTCCTGTTCAAATTTGAACATTCCTCGTACATTGTAACATACTACCTCATGGAGAATTGTATTATACGGAACAAACAGAAAATGAATTAATTTCTGTCATTGATACCTGCAAAGGTGACATTTGCTAAATTAACCAAGAGAGCTCATATTTTGTATCTACCATTAGCAGAGGGCTTTCAATAAATAACAGGTAGTCGGGTAATAAATCAAACTCCATCGCACAAAACCGTTTTTGAACTCAAACTCAAATAAAACCGCATTGCAATCAATGTGCGCCCAGCTAACGCTTCGTTGATTTTTAGAAAAATTAATGCCATCTGTTGATTAGAATCGACAATAACACAATTATGCTGATTGGGTTGATTAACGATTTACCTATTTTTAGGGGAAGGGCAGCAGAAAAAGTGTCTCCGAACTTTAATCTCATTTCATTTGATCTAATAACCATTTAATTTCGCGGGATTGGCACATTAATTTATTGTCGCCGGAATATAACGAAATTATCGTTGGCGCATTTCGGAAATTAAATATTGACTGGTTGAAACGGGCGCGTAATATTAGGTCGATGCGGAATATTCAAGGAGGACTTCTTTTAATATGGTGCCAATAAAAATTCTCGTCTGCAAGTGTCAGCTCCTGTAGAAGTCGTACCGCAATATCGTAGAAGAGAAATAAATCAGGTCGTCGAAAGCGTCTTTCTGCAACATGCAACATACAGTCCAATTACGGCCGGCAGACTAGTTAATCCAATTAAAAGTAACTGCTAATTATTACAGCAGTTACTTTATCGGAAAGCTGACATTATCTTGTCCTAGGAATTTCACGAATTTAACCCCTAAATACCGAGCAAGTTGTTTAATTGCCGAAAGCTGCAGACACAAATTGAATTTCGGATAGCAAGTTTTTTGAAAGTAATTTTCCAAGTGTCAGAACCCCTGAAAACTACTCTGCGAACTAACCCCTGAAAACTACTCTGCGAACTATTTGTGCGAGAGACATGCTAAAACTATTTACAGAATTTGTCGAGCAATGTGTGTTGCACAAGTGGGCCAAATTGATAGCTGAAATGAAAATTTAAATTTGAATTTTAGAACAAATGGTAAAGGAAAATGTTCTGGAAGTTTTACAATTTCCTTCGGGTTAACGTAATACGTAAATATATAGTTTCGTAACATAATCAATAGTCTTTAAATTAGCTCTATAAATACACCTAAATTGAAAACAACATTTTTGTTCATAAAATCTTTCGCACACCAAGAAAACTTATAACTAGAGATTCTTAGTTTTCTATAAACTTGGGATTGGCTACCATATTCAATACCCTTAAATGGCGGGTCATGTTGAATTTGTAGAAACTAGAGCAGTTCCATTAATCTGCATATTAATTTCATATTGATTTCAGCCGTCTTAACAATTTTCCTATACCGAGAAGAGCTCTAATACAAGCACATATTCGTATGTGTCGGATTAATACAATTATCAACTTAATGCAAAAAAGACTTGCTCTACAATATATTCCAGTTGATTTTAATATGTCATTCTCAAATGAACATTTGGTAAAGAGACATCATTGCAATATCATTACAAAAAAATAAGCATTTACATATTTAATTGGTAGATACATATATTTCAATGCAGCTCATTTATTTGTTGATCAAATTGTGATAAAGTAATTAACAAAAATGGCTCATGTTAAAGAATGGCATTTAAAATTTAATTTAAAGCCATCGATCACAACCATCTTATTGTTATGGTAATACAGCTTAAATAGCTAATCATAACACAAGCAAATGTTGAAACTAATTAAAAAGGCAGCTGGTTAATTTGTCATATACTGAGTCAAAAATGATACTAAATAATACTAAATATCAGAAAAATATTCGAGATCGCTAGAATAAAGCTGAGATCATTCATTGTGAAACTATTGTAAGAACAATATTTTTGATACGGGTGTCATGTCATGTTTCTTGATAATTCTGGACAATTATGCAAAAATCCGTCATTCTGGGTATTTCATATCTTGGGATTCGCTATCAATCCCCTAAAAAGCGCTAATCTGTAATTCATTCTGAAGTCATATTAGATTCAGTTATATTAGAGCAGTCTATCCTTTAAAAGGCACTTTCCAACACTTAAACCTAAAAGATTAAATGTATTACTATACTGAAATATAGGTATATAAATTTTATTAAAATAAAAAATAGAAATAACAGTGGAAAAGGTAAACAAATATGAAACATAGGGCAGGCTATCGCATAAAAATGAGAAGCAAACGCCTGAAAATAAACTATAACAATCTAAATGGCGCTGTTGTAAAAACAATTAAGCAACGAAATTCAATAATACAAAGTCATACTGGGTGTTTATTTTGTTAAATTACATCTTCGCACACATAATACAGCTTTTTGAAAAGAAACTATGAAGTGGAACCTACAGTTTCATCTAACTGAGAAGTAATTTAATTGTTTTCAACTAACAGAACCCGTGGGCTACGTCCCACGGTTTTTCTATTAATATCTTTTAAAACATAACAAAGAATCTGTGTCGAAACATAAGACATGTTCTAAAATATACAATTACAGCGACTTTTGGAAAAAAACACGCTGCTTGTAATAAAGTATACATACAATTAAAATATGAATGTGTACTGGGTGTTACGGAAGCACTATAGCGAACGTAAATACATATTAATATTTTTTATATTAATGACACTTCCTCGAAGAAAATTTTGAAAGGTTATACATTGGGAAAATATGTAAACTTCAACTTTGAAACCTCAAGAAACTCGTAAGATCATATTTATATAATTGCTGTGTCGTAACATACTCGATGCAAAAACATTTAATCTAAGAGGAATACCAATTATAGCTATTGTATTTCCAACAGAATTAGTTTCAAAACCAGTCTCCATTTTAACAATGCCCGCCACTACAATTTAATGCAAGGTTATTAGGAATATGTTTTACTTTAGACACTTTAGTATACGTAAGTAGTAATCGTAACCTCACTTTTTTGTTCGATTATTTTCATATTGCGTTACTTTAGTAGTTTGTAAGTAGGAAGCAGTTAAACTATAGTTATTTATGATTCGTATTGACCATGAATCTGTACAGGTCATTTAACAGCTATAGGTTAACATAAGTTGCAATGGAGCTTAATACAGCGTTGCTAGTTTCCAGATTTCCCTAAGAACTTATAAAATTTTCCTAAACTAAATAAAAATTATCCAAATTCCCAACTATTTTATTTGTAACTGTAGTAATACTTGAGAATTATTTACGCTTTGTTTGTAATATTTGCAATCTAAAGAAAATTATTTTATTTTTATTTATGCAGAGGACATAACAGATAATACGTGCACGTATAACTGTCGTTTCATAAATATATCAGCATAAAAAAATGTATTTTTCTTATTTCATACGCAAATCTAGGTATATCACATGGCTGCAGGTTGCCAATTTAAATTCAAATTTGTACAGTGTGTTCAAAAGTGTTTAGGTTATTATGATAGTGGAATACCATAGCGACAATTAAAAAGAAAATCTATTTTTTTTTGGTGCTTTCAAGCTAGTCTTTTTAAAATGCTAACTGGAATACTAATTTTTCCTTTGTATTTTCCCATTTCTAATTTCCGTTTAACGTTTGTGAATAAAATTTCCTCCATTTGAGGGAAACTTCCCTCGCAAAACTGAGCTTAAAGCAGTACCACAGTCGGTAACTATGACGGTCTCTGTACGGTAATCATTAGTGCTAACTTCAAAGCGACAATCACACCCCGTTCTAAATTGCATATTTTCTGAATGCACGGTACATACCACCTTATACGATTATTTTATTCTGCAATAACATAGATCATTTTCATAATAATTGAAGCTACACATTTAACCAACATTATCCAATAACTGACAGATTATTTTTCCATTAATTTATCCTTCAGAACATGAGCATCTTGTTGAAAATTACAATCCAAAAATACTCATTGTTTAATGAAACACAATAACGGTGTGATAGACAGACGTTAATGCATAACATGTCTCAGTGGCGAATCTGTTATTAAACTCATCAGTCACTGAATGGGGTTTCTATAACCTGACAGCTCAACATTTATTAAACCGAGAAGAATATGGAACCACTAAAGGAATTTCCATGCTGGAAATATCTGTTTATTAAACGTCATTATTCATGTTCGAAATAACCAATATGGGTATTAAGAGTTTGTAAATTTCTACATTTACACGGAATCAGAATGAATGTCAAATATAGCGGATATTTGAAACACAAACAATTTACAAAATCAGGTTCAAATAAACAATATACGAGGATGGTTCATCAATTATTCTCCCTAACATAGAAATGATTGATCGACAAATGAACAATTGTTCTTTTAGAAATGTTAGTTATCAACGTTAACATATGTCAAGTTGCAGGTGCCTCTCTTCTTGTGTATAAAAGTTATACTTTTAATATTACTGTGGTACTGGTGATTATCTTGAAATGGAAAAAATCGAGATAAGGGCTATGATAAAATACCTTTCTAAGGAAGGTTTGTACCCGCAGGAAATTATAATGACATGTCAGGAGCGTTGAGTGATTCTACCTCGTCATATCAAGTAATTAAGACTTGGTGTCGGGATTTCAAATTAGTAAAGAAGCCATGTCAACATGCACCAGGTGCTGGACCACCAAAAACTGTTGTCACTCAAGAAAATATTGATTTGATCCATGATATGGTACTGAGTAATCGGAGAATTACGGTCAAATGTATTGCTGAGACATGTTGCTTCTCCCTTGGAAGCGTTGAGAAACGTTTGCACCAGGAATGGGTCTGAAAAATCTCTGCGCACGATGGATTCCGAAAATGTTGGCACCTGATCAGAAGGGGGCCAGGTTTCTCACTGCTGCGAGCAATTAGATTAATGGACACGGATTTGGATGGATTTTTGAAAAGATTTGTAACCTGGGTTCATCACTTCGATCCAGAGTCAAAACGGCAGAGAACGGAATGGCGGCATTGTGGTTGCCCGCCCCCATGAATGTTATGTGTGACTTTATCCGTCGGAGAGATAATGGCAACAGTGTTTTGGGATTCTGAGAGAGTGTTGATTATATACCACGTGGTCACATACTATTACGCAAAACCCATACCAAAAGTTTGTGAGGCTATAAAGCAAACAAGGCGTGGAAACTTGAAACATGGCGTTCTCTTCCTCTAACACAACGATCCCAATCACAAGAGCTGTGTTTCTATGGCTGCTATCCACAATGCCGGATTTGAAATTTTAGAACAACCTCATATTCACAAGATCTGGCCCACAATGACATTTTCCTATTCCCCAAATTAAAAAAACACCTACGGAAATTTCATTGTTCGGAGGTGATGGCTGCTGTGAATGAGTGGTTTGTAGTGCAGGTCAAAGAGTTTTTTCTAAAGGCATTCAAGCTCTGCATCGTCGTCCTACTAAGCGTGTTAATCTTTTAGGGGATTATGTTGAGAAATAAAGTTGTTTCAAATGTCTAAGACATTTTCTGCTATATCAGGGACAATAAATAATGAACCACCCTCGTGTGTAGTAAGTTTTGCTGTCCTATTTAACAATAGTAAAAAATCAAGGGAAATAAACTTAAGTTAACATCTGCAACATCCTGAAAACTAACTTTTTCAGTTCCCGTGAACTCTTCACAGTTGTGTTTGGCTCACAAAAGTTAACTTGCAAGTACTCAGAAGATCTGTAAACTTTCTTCTGTAGCGGTCTCTTTCCTTCATTTACAAACTCGCGTTTGATAAATTTCACATACAGTTCCCAGGTTGTATTTCTACAAACTTCTATGTTATGATACCTTCATATACGACAAAGCTTTCGCTAAAATTCATAAAGCTACGCGTTGTTAGAAGCAGTTTAATCAATGTGGAAGAGGACTTTGGTGCAGCATTGCAGGAATAAATTATACTTTAGTGATGCACATGTTGCAGCGAAATTGCATAACGGGAAATGGGCCATTTCCCAATTTCACGAATTGTTCCATTTAGGTCAGAAACTAAGGTTAAAGGTTACAGCGCATCCCCGAACGTAACCCTATCGAAACAATGAATATGATTATTAACAAAACGAAGGAAACTTCGCTGTTGATGAAAATTTAATTGAGGTAGCTGAAAATTTTAGAGCAAACTTTTAGATCCTTAAACTTTTACCACAGTATGGGTTCAGAGTAGATTAAACATGTATAAAAAGTTCACGGCGGCTATTCTTCTTAATACTTTTTATTTTGAACTAAGTAAATTGTCAGAAGTGTGTTGGGAAAAGCAATTTTCCTCGTGAAACCCAAAGTCTTGTGTCACAGGAGACGTTTAACTTTTTGAAGAGCCCTATTACAAACTACTTTCCTCGTTTTGAACAAACAAGCAAAATTGTTGGTGTTTTTATAGGGTATCAAAAATGACAGTTTCAAAACTTTCTGATGCATTGCTCATTCCTTCAGGAAGGTCATGAAATATTCATGAAACCTTCATTTGCGCTACCTTTAACGAAAAACATCGTGGTTATAGTTATACAGGAAAGAGAAATGATTCACACTTTATCTTTGGAAATCTTTCGATAATCGTTGTATAATATACATGTAAAATAAGCTTATACGTTTTTCCTATGATTGGGTCTTCTTCTACAAAATATGTGAAAACGTTTGGGACAAACATACAACGTTGTTCAAAATATTTACCTGTTGATTTTTAGTTTTAAGGTCATGCAAACATATTGAAAATTATTGTAATAAATTACAGCTTTGTTCTTTGTTAGTCAATTAATTACTAGTGCTGTCAAATGATTCCCACCGTACCCCCAAGAATCAGTTCTCAATCGAGAATTGCTTCGCAATTCCAGAGTACTTTTCTAGTTCAATATAGAGACTTGGCTTTCAATTCCAGAAGCGCTTTCGCATTCCAAAACCAAGAAGCGCTTTTAATTTCCAGAATTGAGATTAATTTCCAATTCCAAAAAAGCTTTCTGGTTCTACAATCAATAATCACTTTCTGATTTCAGAATGGAAATCGCTTTCCGTTTTCCAGAATCTAGAATTGTTTTCCGATTCCAAAATAAAGAACCACTTTTCAATTCCACAATTCTATAATCATTTTGCGATTTCAGAATAGAGAATAACTTTCCGATTCCAAAATAAAAACCACTTTCCGATTGCAGAACCTAAAATCGTTTTTTCATTACAAAAGAACTTTCTTGTTCCAGAATCAAGAATTGCTTTCATATTCCAAAATAGAAAATCGTTTTTCGATTTCCAGAATCGTAAATTGTTTTTCGGATCTAAAATCAACAACCATTTTTTGATTTAGAATTTCATTACATGCTTTTCGATTGCAAATGCGAATTCTGATTCCATAATCGGGATTCAATTTCAGATGCATGTGAAGCATGATACAACAAACTTTAAAGCATGAAGTATCAGCAACCCATCCTAAAATAGAAAATGGTTGCCGATTTCCAGAATCAAGACTTATTTTGCCATCCCAGCATCTAGAATCATTTTTCAATCTAGAATCGCTTTCCGATTTGAGAATCAAGAATTTCTGTCGTATTCTAAAATAGAAAGCCGTTTCTCGGTTTCCAAATCACAAAATGTTTTCCGACTCCGAAGTCGAAACGTGTTTAGCATCGTTTATTAGTTCCAGAATCAAGACCACTTTCCGATTCCAAACGCGAGAATCTCTTTCCAATTTTAGAGTAAAAAAGCGTATTTTCTTTCGATTCTGAAGCTAAAGAAAATCATTTTCCGATGTCCAGAATCGATAATCGCTTTTGAATTCCAGAGCACAGAACCATTTTCCAGTTTTCAGAATCGAAAATCGCTTTTTGATTCCAGATTCTAAAATTGCATCCGGTTTCAGAAGAGCGTATAATTCTAAAATCTAAGATTCCTACAGAAAATTATTAGCTTTAGTAAGCAAACCATTTTACCAGTTTTAACATTTATAACCGAGATAACCACAAATATTTTTTTATCATCGTCACCCTGTAGAAAACCAATTCTAGATACTAATTGGCCGATTTTGATATCGATTCTAGATCTGTAAAACAATTTTCCACGATAAGAATCCAACCCAAACTTTAGGAATGCCAAATAAATAACAATAAATACTAGAGTATAAATTTATCCGCTGCAGAGAGGTAGATTAGATGAACAAAATTGTATCAAACTTTGCTTCCCAGTGTATAAATTCCGACATATGCTTGACATTTGTCAATTTTAATATTGAAGCACTTCAGTGTGAAGAATGTAGAATATCTACAACAGACATTTAAAATATATTTGTTTTGAACGGCAGCAGGTTAGATGGCACTGTTCAAAAATAGAATACCAAATACAGTGTGCATAATAGACATTATTTTGTTGTATGTTTATGGGAATATTACAGAAGCAGTAGATCATCTGATATATACTATTTTCAATACATAAATTCCTCAATTCATCTAAGAAGATTTTTGTTTCATTTGAATATACTAATAAATACCACCAAATATCAAGGTCGAGGTATGTTCGCACAGTCTACACTTAACTTCCAAAGTTAACTGTATCAAAAACATCTCCCTGCAAGTAAAATTTGCAAATATAACGCCTCGTTTATGTAACATATGATCAGAAAATTAGAGAGGACTATGAACATTTTGTATGGGGTTGAACTAATAACAAATACCAATTTAAACAACTGTCAAATTAAAATAATTTATTCACCTGTCAAAATCTGTTTAATCTGGTTGTTGTTTGTTTACCTTTTAAAATGAGTTTTATTGTGACGAGGTACGCTTTGAGGTTAAGTTCACCTTGGTTGTGTTAACATTCAAAGACATAAACACAAGGTACGGCCGGTAGATACGTAAATGATAGAGCTACGGCATGCCTTGTAGCACTCACTGCCCACCCTAATTTGAAAACGTTTGATCTCTCGTTACTTTAAATAATGGAAAATCACACGGATTGAATAACTTACATGCTAGGTAAAGGAAACGGTTTCCCAAACAAAATGCTCCGATCGAGACTGAAATCCACAACAAAATAAAAACCTAGTTAACGAATCAAATAAAACATGGAAGTGCTCGTACAATTTAATGGTTCGTTAAACAAACGTTTACTTATGCTCTGGAAATATTAACCATTTCATGCAGTATTTTGCAATTCGCATCGAGCTTATATACAACAGCGATATCTAAATGAGGATATTCCTTTCAGCAATTGTGTTTGTTCAGCGAAGCGAAAATGTCTGCAGCAATTTAATAGTTCTTATTCAAATACATAATAAACTACACAAAACTGTTCGCACTTGTTCGCTGTACGAATGAATAATTAATTTACATGTTGTTATGTTGCGACGTCAAGCTGCTCGAGCGGTTTTGAGCACATAATATATCTTAGGAGTCTGGCAACTGGAGGAATTCGCCAAGCGGTTTTTGGCTTTTAGCGAAATTAGTAGAGTCAGCAAGCTACAAATTCCTGAACGAACTAACGAACAGTTTAAAGGGAAACTGATGGTTATGATAGCGGTTTTGCGTCTCCAAAAGTACCAAAAGTTAGCGACTGAAATTTTAATGAAAACGTTACGTCTCTACGTAATTCATTTTCGTGTAAACTTCGAAATTATCCTCAGACATGTGTACTTGCGCTCGCAATTTAATATGTGTGTTTACCCAAAAACAAACTTGCGTAATTACTTCATCAAACTCACGGAAAGCTAGCTGCAAAAATATTTGAAGAAATGGGTTGAGAATTCACTTAAACGTTGAAGGTATTTGAGGAAGTAAGTGTGTGCAAAGAAATCCTAGACATGTAGGTGGATGAAGAATTTTTTTAAAGTATGTCGCAGCTTTATTATTTGTTACCCGACTTTTGACAACTATTGGACATTATCGGCCAAGCAGTAATTGATGTTATTGTTAGTTTGTGCTTTTCTCGGCAGATGTACAAATGATAGTTCTATTTACAATGAATACGCGAGTGTGTTGATGTTTCTCTTAATTAAATTGTCGCAAAATGGTGCATATGACGGATTATAAAGAGTTTATCAGCGAATGTTATTATCACAACGCAACCATGATAAAGGAACTTGGATATGTCTCTACAAAACTGCTTGGAAGAATTTCGAATCGAATATCCAGACGCTGTCGTTGACTATAAACAATTCCAGGAAATCCTCAATCTATATTTGATGCGATATTCTTTGAAGAAATTGTGTACTGAACATATCTAAATTTCCTCAGTTAGTTTATCAAGAATAAAAACACTAATTTCTGTATATTGATTATATTAGGCTACGATAAAAAATAGGTCTATAAAAGTCTATATTAAATTGTAATAATTTAATATATATTTTCATAAAATATAACACCAACTGTACAACATAATTGTACAAGAGTGATTTTGTAGAAAATATTTACCTGCAGGAAACAGAATATTATACCAAAAATGTACTACACTATAGTTTATGCAAAGTTATAATAACGAATCTATCTAACACCTAAGCGGCTTAAATACTCCAACTAAGCTCTAGCGATAACAACTAGCAGGTAAATTTTATTACTGAAATTCAAAGTGAAAACTTATTATTTGCGCAAATCTCATTACGGACCTGTTTTACACTTAAACATAACCAGCTGCGCGATTAGTATTGTTATCAGGTATTATAAATAGTTTTACAGAAGATTACAAGTTTGGAGAAAATTTGATTTTATAAGATTGAATGTACTATATACATGGTGTCAGAAATAGGTATAAATATTTAAACCAGTAATTGATTGGCTCAAGTAGAATTCAATGGTTTTCAAAAATCATAAAGTTTATTTTTTTTTAATTAAAAAATAAAATAAAATTTTGTTTGAGAACTGCTGATGATTCATAGAAAAGGCATTTAAACTGCAGAAGGTAATTGTAAAGTAAATCTAAAGTGCCAATACGTAAAAACTTGTCTGGCTTGTGATAACAACAACAGACTGAATATAAATTACTGACCTACCTAATAGTATTGGTTTGTGGTAGGTAATAAGAATTTTTTTTGCACTTCTATCTTACTCTCCTTTGCATAACATGTCTTTGAACTCAAATTTTTGTTATTATCCTGCGTTACTTAAACAATTTTGGGTCAAATTTTCAATTATTATTTTCTCATATCTTAAGGCTGATCCTCCCGGCCAAAATTTGTTATTTTTTCATTTTTTGGGTGTAATTCATTTTTTTTATTATATGTATCATGCATCAAAATACGCGTATTTTTAATATCTACAACGCTAAATATGTTTCATTATTTAAACAAAATGTATCACGTAAAAAGTAGACCGCAATCGTTTTATTTTTATTGTTTTTGCATTCTTTGGTATCTAGATCTAAAGATAGCCTTTTGATTTTTTGGATGAACATTAATAATACTATTCCCTAGCCCGCTGAATCAAAAACAAGACGAAGAAAAAAATATTTATGTAAATAAAAGCAAGAACGTAGAGGACGATGTATCTTCATGCCTACGATACTTTTAGAAAAGAAAATAAGCAGACATGTGTAAAATGATGTATGTACTTGATATAAGTCAATAATAACCAGTTTAAAAAAAGGTGTATTGTTTAAATAATCACATGTCATTTTTGTATATTTTGCAAATTTAGTTCTCCAACTTGGCCGCGAGAGGCGCACAACCTAAAAGGGTGCCCAGTACACAGCTGTAGATTGTTTTAGGTAGAAACTTCGGTGTCAAGCCAACTTTATTACGGTGATGGGTAGATAATCGTTTTATTAATTTTATGTATTGACAAACCAAATGTGTCTTTGAATTCAAAATATTGCAAACTAACAAATAAAAGTAAATTATAATTAGTCTTACTAGAATCATGGCAATATTTATGCAATTGTTATGTATTTAAAAAAATGTATATACCGTATGTCTCCGAATACAGTTTACAAGAGAAACAAAAATTTATTTTTGATTTTACGAAAAAATGACGAAAAAATAGAAAATTTTGCTTGATTTGAAATACATATGTACCTATTTCTGTTATTAAAACTATTTAGGTTATTCTTTTTTTTAATCAAATTTTTTGGTATCACAATTTTCGTTCGTGC
>JABXWE010003870.1:0-21207 GCA_014611495.1 Limonius californicus
AGAATGTAGGACGCAGTTGAGGGCGCTGGTTTGAGTGTTGAAACGCAGTATTTTTACTGTAGCTCAGTCAGGTATTTTCGGGCTGTATTAAGTGATTGCACTGTTAGTTGTATACCGATACAGGTTACACTTATAATTATATTTATTATTGTTGCAAACTTGGGTTTATATTTACATACTACATATTTATTTATTTTGCTCACATTAAATATTGTTGCTGCAATTGTGTTTGTTATTTATTATTACCTATCATCGTTTCTGTAGTAACGTATTAAGTAAGTAATACACCGTGGGTACGGCTAACCAATCGACATCCGCGTTAATGGTAGTGTATTTTATTATTAGCCGTTGGCGCCCTCTTTTCCAGGAAATTAACATAAAGTTAATTAAAATATTTATTCGAGATAAGCAGCGAACCGCCCATCTTCGATTGAGGTTCCGGGAGGCTATCATTAACAATTATTTACTTACTTAGTTAGAGATTATCAGCAGGCGTCACAATTGCTTCTATTTAGTGTAACAGACTTTGTCACCGTGTATTCGACTAGGCGTTACAATCCGTCAATCGTCGCGGGACCCACCTGGCTGATTTTTCTGTAATTCAACGTCCGGATAATGTGCTGCACTCTTTCTTAACTAATGCCCAGTTGCAGAGCAATTTCTCTTTGCTTAATTCGGCGATTTCCTTGAATCAGCGCATCCACTGGTTTTTGATTCACCTCATATGTCACTGAAACTGGTCGTCCTGATCTTTTTCTCATCAAACACCTTCATTTCGCCCCTATTGCAGATTTTTGCCTATTGGCGAACATTCTTCACATCCATACAAACATTGCCATAAACAGCTTTCAAACGCATGTGAATTTCGATGGGCGCGCAACCTTCCAACGTTAAAAATTCTATCACTGATCGTTACTTGGTACACAACTCAGAAGTCCAGCTCATGATAAATGACACTATTACACAACGGCGCGACACAGGAAACTGAAATTTTGCACCTTTAGACTAGACACTCGAGGCTACCGAATGCAAGCTAGAACTTGTTTCTATCCCCACTACTCCCACCACGGCGCTGTTGGAGACCTTAGTTATCAATCAACCCTCGTACATCTATTTGCTATTCCCAGAGGAATTTTTCTAATTCATGGGCATGTGGAGCAGTCCATTTGCATTCCATGCTAGTATTCTAATAGAGGAAGCCATTTTTATTTCTTCTTTTTGGCCGCTGCCTTATTGCTGCTTTCTAGCATTGTAACTCTATTTAGAATAGATGTGATGAAGTTCTCTTGCCCATCAAGTTTTCCAAGTATTGCTTGCAGTGATTTGTTAATTGCGTCCAAGTTTATTTCTTCCTTTATACCTTGTTCCGACTTATTCTTTATCTTCTGAGCATAAAAGTTCTCTGCTGTGTTTTGTTGAGGTACTGGTCCACCATTTGGCAATGTAGGAAAAAGTAGTTGTTCTTTGGTTGTTTCTATATCTTTCTTGTAAGGTTTTATCTCTATTTCATAATGTTCGTAACTTGCGTTACCTTAAAGCCTTTTCTAGTCACATCTTCTATAATCATTCATGGCGGGCATGTTGGGTGCAATCCCCTGGCCATGACTTTCAAAGGTCTGTCTTGTTTATCTTCATATGTGAAGTATTCTACTTGTTGTTCGCGTAGAACAGCGATGAGACATCGATAATGGTCTTCATCCGGTACATTTATATTAAATATACCATTATTCATGGCCGTTATTTTGTGCGTAACATCAGCTTTCCGCATGAGGATATGTACTTGTTCGTAATTTTCTATATTGACCAAATTTATTGGTGGTGGTACAGGAGGTTTCTTCTCGTCCAGTTTCTTTTCTAATTGTTTAGATGTTGATGGTTGTTGTTGTGGGAAAGTCTCCGGTGTAGTATTTGACTTTCGTTTTTTATTTTTCCTACTTTTCTGGACTGTCCACTCTGTTTCTCTCGCCAACTCCTCTTCGTCGGTGCTGTATTCAACTTTCTTCTGTATTGTCTGGCTTTCTTCGGGCTTCACCACTGAATTTTCGAGGCTTTGAACCCTTAGAATTAATTCTTCTTCTTCGTCTGTGTATAGCCCAATAACCTGTTAATTACCCATAGAGTACCTAATAGAGTAGGTTCTATGAGCCCTCTTTGTACGTATGCCGGGCAGAAGGCTAGCCTAACCCGTCGAACAGAGAATAGAAGTTCCACTACAAGGTTTACGATTGTTAAATAAAAAAAGTTAAATATCTAAATAAATTAATGACAAAAAATAAACACATTAATTTTATTGAAATATAGAATAACAAATACATAAAGGACGGAGTACAGTTATTAATAGCAAAGAGTTTACACGTTACAAAGTAAAAAATAAGTTACCTAATTGGCACCAATGGCACTTTTAATACGATGACAAACTGCCAATATTCCAACTGCAATAATTACTAATTAAAAATAGTTTTGTACTAACAATACATCATCTAGCATTTGTCAAGTATTAAAACAACTATGAATCATCAGAAAAAAATTTAGTTTCCTCAAGAACATGGAGTATATTGTGGAGATTGGCACTTCGCAATCAGGAAGAAGAAAATGTTACAAAAGCAATTTCATAAAAATTGGGCCCTTTTACCTCACTTTAATTATAAGAAAATAACAACAGCTTCCACACAGCACACTCGCATTAAATAATATCTGACAAACTAGCAAACTGTCCTTTGTGAAGCTGTTGTCACTGGAAAACTAGTTTAGAAGTTAGGAAAATAAAATATTTACAAACATAACAGCTTAAATCTTAAGTGCCTAATATAATAAAACAGCTTCAAAAACTATGTAAATCGCATATTAGTAAGTAGGTATAAAATCTTGTTTCTTAAATATCTATCAATCTTATATATACAGTAAAAATGGCTATGCTTGAAAGATAAAAGCCACGGAATGCTCTCATAGTGGATATGCCAAATAAGCAATATCCAGTTCAGTACACTGACTTAAGGCAAATTTAGGTATACAGTGTGTCGCATTTTACAAGAACTCCAAATTTATAACTTCAACTGTTTCCTTTTTAACTCAGTTGTTCTTAAGCTTCTTTTTTTGGGGGGGGGGGGTTACAATTAATAAGCATTTATCTTTTTACCCACTTAACTTATTTTTGAACAAAAGTTTGGAAGTAATGGTAAAACATCAGAGGCATATAGAATTACATAAGTTTGCAGAAGTAGTTTCTCAGTCATTACAAAATAATAATCAATCTTGAGCAAAATATATAACCAAGGTGTAAAACAAGAATACTATGAATCAGTGACGGCTAGTAGGTAAGCACTGCGACAACACAGCACTAAAGAAAAAATAGATAATCCAAATTTGTTTTTGTTTAAAAACAATAACAATACTCACAAGCATTATATAAATTCAATATAACATTTTAAAGACATAGATTGCGTTTGGACTTGTGAGTAAACAATTAAACGCTCTAGATTACGAAACTAGTGTAGGGTGACCTAAGCTGTTACCATATTCGGTTAGTCTCGGCTAGATCCCGCCGATATTCATCGCCGACAAGTGAAGGCAACACTGCTTGATAAGCAGATACATTTGGCCACATGCATCGTGGTTGTGTACACGTACGGCACATGCCTAAGTTTACTAATAAATTGGTTTGATAATCTTACATTGATGGTTAACCTGGGTTAATTAAATTAAGATAAAGCTCATGAAATTACGGGCTTAACTAGTACTCGTTAACAATTCAACCCAACTGTATAGGAAAACGATCACGATTGTATTACTTGTTGTTTATGTTTGTCCAACATCGCCATATATGTGACTTAATGTTGAATGTTTATGTTTGTCCGAAGGCGCCATATTTATAACCCACTGTATGTTTATGTTTGTATGATGTAGATATATTTGTGACCCAATGTTAGATGTTTATGTTTATCCAATCGCCATATTTGTCACCCATGTCAAATGGTTATGTTTGTCCGACGGCGCCAAATTTATGACCCAACGTTGTATTTTTTGTCCAACATCGTCATATTTGGCACCTAATGTTGCCTGTTTATGTTTGTCCTACGTCGCCATATTTTTTACCCAAAGTTGGATGTTGATGTTTGTCCGACGTCGCTACATTTGTTACCCAATGTTGGATGTAGATGTTTGTTCGACGTCGCTACATTTGTTACCCAATGTTGGAAGATTATGTTTGTTCGACGTAACCATATTTATGACCTAAAGTTAGATCTTATGTTTGTCTGATTCCGCCATATTTGTCTCGCAATGTAGGATGTTTGTTTGTCCAACGTCGCCATATTTGTTACCCAATGTCAAGATGTTTATGTTTGTCCAACGTCGCCATATTTGTTACTCCATGTCAAATGTTTATGTTTGTCCGACGTCGCCATATTTATTACCCAATGTCAGATGTCTATGTTTGTCCGACGGCGTCATATTTGTAACCCAATGTTGAATGTATATCTTTGCCCTACGTTGCCATATTTGTGACCTAATGTATATCTTTGTCCGACGTCGTCATATTAGGCAGTTAATGTTGGTTGTTTATTCTTATCCAATGTTGGGAAGTTTATGTTTGTCCGACATCGCTACATTTGTTACCCAATGTTAAAAGATTATGTTTGTCCGACGTCGCCATATTGGTTACCCAATGTCAGATATTTACGTTTGTCCAAGATCGTTATATTTGTTACCGAATGTCAGATGTCTATGTTTATTCGGCGGCGCCATATCTGTGACCCAACGTTATATGTAAGTGTTTGTCCAACGCCGCGATATTTGTGTCGCAATGTTGGATATTTATGTTTGTTCCGCGTCGCCATATTAGATACCCAATCTCAGATATTTATGTTTGTCCAACATAGCCATGTTTATGACCCAAAGTTGGATCTATATGTTTGTCTTGCGGCACCATATTTGTCTCGCAATGTTGGATGTTTATGTTTGTCCGACGTCGCCATATTGGTTACCCAACGTCAGATATTTACGTATGTCCAAGATCGTTATATTTGTTACTCAATGTCAGATCTCTATGTTAATCCGGCGGCGCCATATTTGTGACCCAACGTTATATGTATATGTTTGTCCAACGCCGCCATATTTGTGACACAATGTTGGACGTTTATGTTTGCTCCGCGTCGCCATATTTGTTACCCAATCTTAGATGTTTATGTTTGTCTAGCGCAGCCATATTTATGACTTAAAGTTGGATCTATATGTTTGTCTTGCGCCACCATATTAGTCTCGCAATGTTGGATGTTTATGTTTGTCCGACGTCGCCATATTGGTTACCCAATGTCAGATATTTACGTTTGTCCAAGATCGTTATATTTGTTACTCAATGTCAGATCTCTATGTTAATCCGGCGGCGCCATATTTGTGACCCAACGTTATATGTATATGTTTGTCCAACGCCGCCATATTTGTGACACAATGTTGGACGTTTATGTTTGCTCCGCGTCGCCATATTTGTTACCCAATCTTAGATGTTTATGTTTGTCTAGCGCAGCCATATTTATGACTTAAAGTTGGATCTATATGTTTGTCTTGCGCCACCATATTAGTCTCGCAATGTTGGATGTTTATGTTTGTCCGACGTCGCCATATTGGTTACCCAATGTCAGATATTTACGTTTGTCCAAGATCGTTATATTTGTTACTCAATGTCAGATCTCTATGTTAATCCGGCGGCGCCATATTTGTGACCCAACGTTATATGTATATGTTTGTCCAACGCCGCCATATTTGTGACACAATGTTGGACGTTTATGTTTGCTCCGCGTCGCCATATTTGTTACCCAATCTTAGATGTTTATGTTTGTCTAGCGCAGCCATATTTATGACTTAAAGTTGGATCTATATGTTTGTCTTGCGCCACCATATTAGTCTCGCAATGTTGGATGTTTATGTTTGTCCGACGTCGCCATATTGGTTACCCAATGTCAGATATTTACGTTTGTCCAAGATCGTTATATTTGTTACTCAATGTCAGATCTCTATGTTAATCCGGCGGCGCCATATTTGTGACCCAACGTTATATGTATATGTTTGTTCAACGCCGCCATATTTGTGACGCAATTTTGGATGTCTATGTTTGCTCCACGTCGCCAATCTCAGATGTTTATGTTTGCCCAACATAGCCGTATTTATGACCTAAAGTTGCATCTATATGTTTGTTTTACGCCGCCATATTTGTCTCACAATGTTGGATGTTTATGTTTGTCCGACGTCACCGTATTTGTTACCCAATCTCAGATGTTTATGTTTGTCCAACATCGTTATATTTGTTACTCAATGTTTATACGGTGGCGCCATATTTGTAGCCAAACGTTATAGGAATATGTTTGTCGAACACCACCATACTTGTGACGCAATGTTGGATGCTTATGTTTGCTTAACGTCGTCATATGTGGCACATAACGTTGCCTATTTATGTTTGTCCAACATTGCTATTTTTGTGACCCAATGTTAGATGTATATCTTTATCGGATGTCACCACATTTGTCACATAATGTTGTCTCTTTATGTTTGTCCTACAACGCCATATTTGTGACACAATGTTGGATGTATATCTTTATCGGACGTCACCATATTTGTCACCTAACGTTGCCTATTTATGTTTATCCTACATTGCCATATATGTGACCCAATGTTGAATGTATATCTCTATCGGACGACACCATATTTGTCACCTAACCTTGTGTGTTTATGTTTGCCCTACATTGCCATATTTGTAACCCAATGTTGGATGTATATCTTTATCGGACGTCACCATATTTGTCACCTAACGTTGCCTATTTATCTTTATCCTACATTGCCATATTTGTGACCCAATGTTGAATGTATATCTCTATCGGACGACACCATATTTGTCACCTAACCTTGTGTGTTTATGTTTGCCCTACATTGCCATATTTGTAACCCAATGTTGGATGTATATCTTAATCGGACGTCACCATATTTGTAACCCAATGTTGGATATGTATTTTTATCGGACGTCGCCATATTTGTCACCTCATGTTGCCTGTTTATATTTGTCCTACGTTGCCTCTACTATTTTATGTTTATGTTCATCCAATACTTTTTTAAGATCAAGAGAAATAATGAATTTTTAAGCACCTATTTAAACACCTTCATAGCTCTTGTAAAATGGGACACACTGTATAATTAAATACAAGAATCGCTAAAAAGGCAGAGATTTATGGAACATGCACACGTTTTCATCAGCTTCAATTCAAAAATATAATTTTCTAATCTGTAATAAACTAAACCTGCAAAAAAATTTAAATAAACCATTTTTGTGCATCTGAAATTAACATTTATAGTCTTGTATTGGTAGTTACTCATTACCAGTTACCAATTATTAGTTTTTAAGCAGTCTCAGTGTAGTTTAAAGGTTTTGTCTTTCATAATACAAATTTTGAATACATTGATAAAAGAATACCGTTTTGTTATCACATACTTAGTATAAAAAATTAAGTTACACGGCCGAATCAACTTTTTATTTATTCGATTTTCTACCACACTGTAAAAATAAATAATACTCAAATGTAAATTCTTATAAAACCGTATCTTGTTGGAATCCTTAAGGCACATAATATCGAATGCGTAAAATGGAATGCTGAATTTAACTGCGCTACAACTGCGTTGTAATAACTGATTTACGAATGACTGCGTTTTCGGTGGTGTTGACTTTAGTAACGGGCGAAGCAACCACTTCCTGAGATACCAACCACGGTGACAGCTTGCTAAGAGATGGCGTTACTGTACTAGGAGACGTAGTTGTTACTGCCACTGTTGCTTGAGTATTTGTGGAAGATTTTGTCGTCAATGCATTTTCCTATTGGAAAATAATAAATAACAGTTAAGCACTAATAAACCTTCTAGAGTACAATAAAATTGTTGTTGCTATTGATATTTTATATGAGTCTTTCCTTTGTATCTTGGCATTAACTCCGCCCACGACACTGAAACAGTAGTGTTTCTAAGAAGTCAAAATTAAACAATAGAAACGAAGTTATTTTTTGATCATTTACAATTTATAAGGATTTACTATACCGCAAGCGGATTACAAGTACAAGAAAATATTACAGAGTTTGCAGCTGACTAAAGTTCTGGCTATAGGAACTGACGATATTCTTATTTTTATTTGAATATTTAAAAAAGATTATCAATATTAAAAAAGTACTAAATCCAAACGGCCTCCACCATCTATTGAGCAGGGATTTGTTTAGGTAAACCACACGTTGACGTCATTTAATTTGGGACACAAGGCCCATAAAAATGCTGGACAATAACAAATATCAGTAAACACGGCAAGTTCCTAGGTCTAGCTTTAAAAATGATTTCTAACAGCCCAGTTAAGGAAATTATACCAAAGATATGTTTAAACAATATTGGGCAGAGTGGGTATTCATATAATTACTATCGATGTTTTTAACATCCTATCCAGGAAAATTATATTAAAACAAGCACCATGAATATTTATTCTTTAAAATACACCGCCAGCATCCGAAAAGGCAAAAATTCGCGAAAGGTATTTTTCGCATTCTATTCAGACAAATTATTATAAAATCACCCGCTGTGCATTTCATGTCTTAAGCAATTTGAATACTTTAAATTTACATAAATTGTTCAAAACAACCATATTACAACCAAAGCACAATCAGAGAAATCCACAAATATATCATCTAAGAGATCAAATAAATGAACTAAAAATATTCTCAAAATTTTATGGTTATTCATGTGTGTTTAAAAAATACTTTCAGATATTTTACCCACTTATAGATATCATTAATACAAACAAAAAGGTATGAAAATAAATAGGACTACCTCCATAAAATTAAAACAGTGCTGTGCTCCTACTAGTAGCTACGAAGAAGAAGATATTGAAGAGTTCTATGAGGACCTACAAAAGGCTGTAGAGGAAAAAAGAACGCAATACACATTCATACTAGGCGACTTCAATGCTAAGATAGGAGAAAGACTGATGACTCAGAGGAGTTTGTAGGGAAATCCGGGATAGGGGAAAGAAATAGAGGAGGAAAACGACTAGCAGAGTTTCTGGAAGAAAATCATTTGTATTGCATGAATACATTTTTAACAAAGAAACGGAAACGAAAATGAACATGGGCAAGCCCAGATGGACAAACTAAAAACAAAATAGATTACATATTAACAAACAATAAGAATGTAGTAACAGATGTAGATACTGTGAATAGTTTTCATACTGGAAGAGACCATACACTGGTTAGAGCTAAAATCTATATAAAACGAAAACTCGAAAGGAAAAGAATAATGGAAACAAAAATAAAACAGAAACCAGATATGACAAAATTGCAGGAAAACACCGAAAAAATACCGGAAAACCATAAAACAGAAGTTGAATTAAGTAGAACTAAATGAAGATGAACAAATAAATCACTCATCAAAAAATAATAAAGGTAATAGAAGAATCATCTAAAGAAACAGCGAGTAGTAAAGCAAAAAGGAAAGATAAAGTAAGAGAAGCAACAAAGAAAATGGAGAAAAGAAGAAAACTCATAACAGCAGATAAAAGACACACAATAGAGTATATAAAGATTAATAAAACAGCAAGGAGAATGGCAAAAGAAGACATCAGAAGATATAAAGAGGAAATAGTTGAAAGGCTATTAGAGGAAAGTAAAAGAATGAAAATTTTCCGCACAAAAACAGGAATGAAAAAGGAAATAATAAAACTGAAAGGAGAGGACGGAGCATCTATAACAGATAGAGATAAACTGCTAGTTAGAACAAAGGAATTCTATCAAAAATTATACATATAGCGAATAAACGATGAACAAAACAATACAGAACTAAAAAATAAGATCATAAACGTGAACTCAGAACATCTAGAGCCAATAGACCTGGAAGAAGTCAAAAATGCGCTAAAGCAGACAAAAAATGGAGAAGCAGCAGGAGAAGATGGTATATGCCCAGAAATGCTGAAAGAAGCAGGGGACAGACTAAGTAGAAAGCTAGCAAAATTGTTCGCCAAATGTATAGAAAAAGGAAAAATGCCGAAGGGGTGGGAGAACGCCATAGTGGTGCTACTGCACAAGCAGGCGACACCGAAAATCTGGAAAATTATCGTCCAATCAGATAAAAGGTGTAATGTGCGATTTCTTACGCCTGGTTGATTGGCATTTAAATTTTCAATACAGCATTTTGGATTGCATATTTAAACTTTTGACTAATTCAGATTTGGCCTTGTGGAAGTTTCGTGTCATCTACTCTTGTATTTCCGGGTCAGGAAATGGTGAATTTTTGGGATTTCCGTTTGAAACATAACTGTACGAGTTCTCATAGAACGTGCACGTGTTTTGAGTTAATTTAGAAGTCGTTTTAAGACTTAGTTTTCCGATTTGAATTTTCAAGACACATTTGGGAAGTTCTTAGGCATCGATAGTTTGATGTGAGTTCCCGGGAGTTAATTCCAATCTGTGTGAAATTCTTTTGAGAGAGTTCTTTTTCGCCTTTTAACATCTTTTGGTAAGCATAAAAAAATCCAATTTCTCTTGTTTCATTTATAAGACTTGAAATTATTTAGGCGAATTGGCTGGGGTTAGAATTGACAGAATTTAACAGTCATTTGTGGAAAATCGAAGAGATCCTGTGGGTTCGAGACAAGCGGAATTATCTGCAGTGCAGCGAACGCGTACGCCAGGTGTGGATCGAGATACGAGATCACAGGTGTGTCAATTCCTTTAACATTCAATTTTCACATATAATTTCGAGGATACGATGGGTTCCGGTTCCGTAAGAAATCGCACGTTACAAAGGAGTAAGACAAGGAGATGTGATGTCCCCAAAATTGTTCACGTTGGTTCTGGAGGGCGTATTTAACAAATTAAAATGGGAAAATAAAGGAATACTGGTAGAAGGAGAGCGACTTAACAACCTAAGATTCGCAGACGCATCGTTGTGATAGCACAAAGTAAAGCGGAACTACAAACAATGATAAATGACCTGAATAAAGCTGCGGAAAGTGACTTGAAATGAACTTAGATAAGACAAAAGTAATGACAAATGAAGAAACAAAATATTTGGGGCAGTTGGTGACCATTAGTAAAGAAAACCAAACTGCAGAGGTTGAAAGAAGAACAAGACATGGTTGGGCGGCATACGGCAAATTAGAAGACGTAATGCAGATGCGGATACCAATGCACCTAAAAACAAAACTTTACAACCAGTGTATGTTACCGGTGGTAACGTACGGATCAGAAACGTGGACCTTCACCAAAAGCATCATAAACAAACTTCGTGTGAATCAAAAAGCAATAGAAAGAAGGATGCTGAACATAAGCCTGAAAGACCACAAAACCAATGAATGAATGCGAGAGAAGACAAAAGTAGGCGATATAGTCGAACGAGTAGCACGCTTGAAGTGGAACTGGGCCGGCCACGCAGTGAGAAAACAAGAGGGGTGGTGTAATACGATCACAAGATGGAAGCCATGGGCAGAGAGTCGAAGCAGAGGTAGACCCATGATGAGGTGGTCGGATGATCTCAAAAATACGGCTGGTCTATGCTGGTACAGAGAAGCACAAAACAGGAAAAAATGGAAAACTATGGGGGAGGCCTATATCCAAAACAGGATAGAGAACGGCTGATGAAGAAAGAAGAAAGCCAATGGCAATTGTTATGAGGCACGTCGCTTGTATGCCGAAGGATTTCCGAACCGGACACTTCCGTATGACAAATTGTTTACAAATTTGCATCGTTTATCCGAAGTTGGCGCATTTAAATCAAGAAACGCCGGTGGTGGTCGGCCTAGATCAGTTTCTACTCCTGAAGCGGAACATTTTAAGGATTGAAGAAAATCCAGGTACCTGTACTAGAAGACTTTCTGCCGAAAAAAATATGAATGCTTCCGTAATTTGGAGAACGTTACGTGAGGAGCAATTGTACCCATACCATATTCAAAGGGTACAGGCTCTTACTGCGCCCGATTATGCTGCACGTCTGGTGTTTTGCCGATGGGCACTGACAAGAGTTGCGGAAAACGCGAACTTTGTTATTGGAGTCTTATTTACTGACGAAGCTGGTTTCACCAGCAATGGTATTTTTAATTTCCACAACAGCCATGTTTGGTCAGATGAAAACCCTCATGCTATATTGAATCGAATCATCAATAACGATTTTCAATTAACGTTTGGCTTGGTGTTTTTGGAGACCATATGACAGGAACTCCTTTTTCCTTCGGACCCATTTGACTGGCCAATTCTATCTTGACTTTTTGCGTAATGCTTTACCACTATTGCTAGAAGTTCACAGAATGAATACGTGGTTGATGTGCGATGGAGTTGCACGTTTTTCAATCATGGTCAGAAATTTCCCAAACAAAAATTACAACGGCAGGTGGATAGGGCGAGGAGGTCCAGTTGTGTGGCCATCTAGATCTCCTGATCTCAATCAGCTTGACTTTTGTATTTGGGGTTATTTAAAGTCGTTAGTTTATTGGAGCCCTGTCAATAATTTAAACGAATTGCGAGAACGAATAAAACATGCCTGCTACGGGAATCTTTGAAAGAAATCGGCGTTCATTTTTACGGAGATGCGAAGGATTTGTACAAATGGAAGGAGGACATGTAAAACATCCACTTTAATTATTTGCAATTAAAATGTTTCAGTTACGCGGCTATTTGCTTTAATGGGTGGGGAATTATTGAAATGACAAACAATATTTATTTTCTTAAAAAGAACACCATATCTCGAAAACGGTTGATTTTCGAAGTAAAAGTTTTTGTTTGTCGCCGAGTCATTTTTTCAGGGTTGGAAACAGATGATAATCGCTGGGAGCCAAATCTGGGGAATAGGTCGAATGGAGCACTAATTCAAATCCCAATTCATGTATTTTGGCCATTGCAATCGCAGACTTGTGGGCAGGTGCGTTATCTTGATGGAAAAGCGCTTTCTTCTTTACCAAATGAGGCCGTTCCTCTTTGATTTTGTCGCTAAGTTGTTGCAACAAATTGGCATAATACTCGCCATTTATTGTTTTCCCCTTTTCTAAGTAGTCGACCAAGATAATTCCATGAAAATCCCAAAATACGGTTGCCATAACCTTTCCTGCTGACAAAACCGTTTTTGCCTTCTTTGGTGGCGGAGAACCTTTGTGTGTACATTGTTTGGACTGTTCTTTGGTTCGGGAGTATAATGGTGGGCCCAGGTTTCATCGACGGTTATGAAACGGCGCAAAAAATCCTTCGGATTGTGGCGAAAACGTGCCAAAAGGTAGCGTGAAATACTAAACGATTGAGTTTTTGCTTTGGTGTGAGCAACCGCGGCTCCCAACGCACCGAGTATCTTTTCATTTCCAATTCTTCAGTTAAAATTCTGTGCACAATGTCATTTGAGATACCCACTATGTCTGCTATCTCGCGCACTTTTACTCGCCGGTCATCCAATACGATACGGTGGACTTTTTCAATCATATCCGGAGTAGTAGCAGTTTTTGAACGTCCACTACGGGGTTCATCATTTGTGCTCACACGACCACGCTTAAATTCGGCAACCCAGTTTCTAACCATTGAAAACGAAGGAACCATTGTTTACAAAATCACACGAGACGTTCACTTTGGCGTACTGTCAAAAACAGACTAATTAACAGATCGCTCTGTACTGTCATATTTAATCTAATAAAGGATAGTTCTACAAAATGCTAAAGAAGATTCCTCCGAATTCGCACCATCTCTGTGTTAGGCCGCGTAGTTATTGAACAATCCTCGTATTAGTAACAAAAAAAGTGGGATTATTCGTATTTATAAGTTAAGTGCAACCTTTAATAACTATAGCCAAGCTGCAATTTTTGACACACCCTCTAAAGTATCACATTTTTAATTCAATTAGATGACAGAGTACCTGGGTTCTATGGGAACTCATAAATACTCTAAAGCTAAATAATAAACACTACATCTCGACGGCCTCCTCGTGTATTGTATGTATCTTCTAAATAATCATAATTTTCGAGTTCAGCTTTAATGAGAAACATAAGTTCGAATTCTAATGACTCATAATTCCAATAGGTATGCAGAAAAAAATACATTACGCAAGGGAAAGTTAGTTAGTTTTGTTTTAAAAAAATTTAAATTGCAGTACGTACAAGGCTTATTCGGAAACTAAACGTCTTTTAAATATTCCCGCTGAATGCGGGGCGTAGTCAGTTTGGTGCATTGTGTGGATGCTCAAGTAGTTGATAAGCTAGCCACATGTCACTTTACCGTGGTTTGTTTTGTTCGTTAAGTTTTGCCGCTCCATAGGAATTAAAATTCTATTATAATTGCCGTTCTTAAGTTGATTCCTATTTTATTATTTTTTTTAAGATAGAGTTACGGGAGGTCATTTTGGCAAAGCCTCCGACTGTTCCTTTGTTCCGCTTAAAGTACTTGTGTAGTGTCGATTATGCCGGCCTAAAATAATTCTCGGAGATGTTATGATTCCCGGAAGTCGCACGTGTAAGAATTTGTTCCAGAACAAATAGGCTTGGGTGAATGTTTCGCCGCGAGGGGATATTTACTGGACGCTAGGCTTTGGGAGTGAACTGACGTGTTTTTGGTGGCTACCGGGTTTTGTCGCAGCTCTTCTGCTAAGTGAGTTATCGTTTCGTATTTTTGCGTTAGGCAAAAGAATCTTCGGCTTGCGTCGGATTAAAAAAATATTAGCAGAATGTCAGCTTTGTGCAAAAACAATTCAGTGAATTTATTTTCTCGACTGTGACGGATAAAGCGATCAAACCCGTGGAAGTCTTGTTTTTCGAGCTGTTTTAAGTGATCTTCCCGTCCATCAGCGGAGATATTGACATCTAAAATTCCCGCCTCTTCTCTCTCGACGTCGAAAAAGCCCTGTCAGAAGCGACACAATATTCAGGGGCGTACCAGCGAATTTTATTAGGAGCACCCCAGCTGTGCCTCTCTCTGCTTCCTACCGAACGACACTAAGGTAGGAGAAATTCTAATTGTGTGGTGTAAACTGTTTCAGAGTTAATCTTCAAGCTTCAAGTGCTGCACGTTTTCTTTAAAAAAAAACGACTTAAAGCGACCTTCATTCGCCGGTTATTCTTTCTTCTTTTGGTTAAGTAACGGGTAATCATAAATTGTATTAAATTGTAAACTGCAACGCCACTGGCTACGTAGATTTGTTTTAAGAAATTAAATCTCGCAAGCCACTAACGGCGAGCCCTTTTCAGTTCGAACGTTCCAACAAAATCTTGTATTATTGAACCATAAATATTACCATTTTCCATATAATCGTTATAATTTTTGTATCATGTCAGTAAACTAAAAGAAGTTGAACTATATTTGTCTTGAAATTTACCACATCTTTTATTTTTGTGTATTTTTATCTTTGTGTGCATGAACTTTGCAAGCTTTATATATAAAAGGAGGCACAATAAAGGTGAGTCCAACTCCCGTAAGCTGCTGGCTTCTCGGCCTTCCACGAGAACTGGTAATCTGCTGTGATTTGGAAGGTGGCACCCGTTAATTTTGACCTACCCGGTACACAACTAGGAAGATTTCTTTCCCGTAAGCGGTTTCCGTGAACCTCCCCTACTCCGCTGAGCTAAGCCGATGTCCTTTTTCCACCTATCCTGTCCCGAAACAGGTTCTGTCATTGTATTCAATAATTGTTTCCGCTGCCGAAATTAACAGTCAAATATGCGAAGTTTATGGTCAACTCAACGTGAGTGAAGGAAAGGTCAGACACTGATGTAGGAATTTCAGAGATGGCTGAACAAACTTGCACGATAAGGAACTAAGTTGGAGAGCTTCTGTTATCAACGACGATTTTGTAGAAAAATGAACAAGAAAATTCTTGAAGATGGGCCTAAATTTCATGGTACGGTACTTTATGAAAATGTCACGAACGGGCTACAGTACCACAAACTTTGCGCGAGATGGGTGCCAAAGTTGTTGACCGATGTTCAGAAAAACTAGCAAATAGCCACTGCACCGACATTCCTGCATCGCTACGAAACTGATGGCGGTGAGTACCTGAACCACCTTGTGACTAGCGACGTGATAATTACCTCTTCCTGCATCTTACAGATATTTTAAGAACCCGCGACCTTTACATCGATCAAGACGACCTCAAAAGGTCGATATAAAAATGGTTTTCCGCACAGGCGACCCTCTATGACGAATGTATACAAAAACGTGTACAACCATATAAAGCCGGCATTATACGGCGTGTGAGTTGACGCGCCACGCGCCATGAGAACGATATGGCGCGACGAACTTGACGCCGCGTGTTTGTTCCCGTCGATGGACGGTATATTTCTCACACTTCAAGGAAGAAGCGCCGCGCGTGGCACCGAGCGACTCGGGTACGCAGTCACACGGCGCGAGGGGCGAGCGAGATATTCAAATGCGAAAAAACACACACGTGGCGTGAACTTCACTGGGCGGCGCGAAACTTGTCAAACTACAGGCCGCCAGTGTTCCAGACATTCATCGGCGGTCACTCCGCATTCCACACGGTGTAACACCGGTTTAATAAGTGTTTAAATATGATTGGTGGCTATGCAGAGAAACCATTTAGGAGTGTATCAACATTTAAGCTTAAGAATTTTTTTGCAACTTTACATTTTTGTTTTACAGACGATCGACTCTTGATTTCCGAATGAGCTTCGTATTTTATTGTAATAATTTTAAAAGTAATTCTGACTATTCATACTACATATAAATTTCAGTTTTGTTTAATGTTAAAAAAACATTTTTTTCGTTAATACGTCCATAACAACAAATTGTTGTAGACCATTGCGCTTAATTTATTTGGGATTGTTTATGTTTATTTTGGGATTTTGATGTCCATTTCATTTTTAATTTTTTTCCGTATATTCCCTGCGCTTTCATCTAGGCGTTTTGCAAAGCATACTATGGTATTACTCATGATAAATGGGTGGAGCTAACACTAAGATATAATGGAAAGACTACCAGCTCTTCCAATACAGCCGGTCATAGAAATTTAACATTCTTCAACAAAACACAGGTTATGGGGTTAATAAAGCTCAATATTCCTTTTTGATCCCACCTAAAAATTGAATTTTAAATCTTTGAACGCTACCCAATGGCAACATCCCAAATGACAATTTTGATGATGACATGAAAATGGGTAAATTACAAACAACTAACGCAACAAAGACCCAACAAAGCTTAAAGCCTTACCTGGTTATGCAAAGAAACACCATCGATCGCCCCTTGGCCATCTTCACTCTTCTTTCCATCAACTTCTTCATTCCTAAATGGATTGCTAGACAGGAAAGGGTTAGATATGGTGTCACGGAAGGGATTTGTATGGTTCTGATTATCAACTATGAAATTTAGGAAAGGATTAGAGCTAAGCTTCGCGTCTTTCGCGAAGAATAAATTAGAAGTTTTAGTATTTGGAGATTTGAGTTCCTTGGGTGATTTAAGTATCTTGTCGTCCAAAGACAAAGAGTTGTAATTCGAGTCAGAATTTTCCTGTTCATGGTTCAATTCTGTGTTCAGCAAACTTAGAGGGCTTTTGCTTTTGTTTTCAGGACTTGGAAGAATCCGCTTTTCTAATTTGCCCTTATCCGAATGGCCGAAGAAAGTAACTGTGACGGGTGTTGTACAGCGGTTTTGATTTTTTGTATCCTGAACGCTTGGTTCTGGCTTTGGGGAGCTCAAACCAGAGTTTGGGATCAAGGGGTTGGTGCTTGTCGGCCCAGTCACTGAAAGAGTTAGCTTGTCGCCACCCTGGTAATGATTTGGTGTATGTGATTAGTAGCATGAAGTGGATAGGGATGGGCAATGGAAATGGTACAAAATAAAAGAAAACAAAACGCATTAAAAAAGCAAACAAACACTGTGATAAAAGCAAATACGAATCATGAATTATAGTATTTTTTGAATAAAGATTCAAAAACTGTTTTCAATTGACATAAACAAAATTAACTTCAACATAATCTATAAAAAAAGCCCTCGTGAATAAGTAGAAGCACCGATTTGTTAATAGTTTTCAAAAAACTGATGTTACGAAATAATAGAAAAATAAAACAAAAATACATACGACTGCAACAAAAGTGGCAGCATTGAGGGAGTTGAGGTTAGCTTCATCATTGTTAGCAGCAGCAACGAACATTTGGTTGGTCAGTTTTGTGGTTGCATTTAATTCTTCTTCAGCTTTAGCTGTAACAAAAAAAAACTTTGGTTAACTAAATAAGTAGAAGCACCATCTACTAGAATACAATTAAACCTGCTTAAATACATCTTCCGTGCTTTTGGGATCTGATTCAGGGGACAAAAACAAGTCGAAAATTAACAGTGGAAATTTTCCCGACTGTCCTTCGTTATCGAGTTATTGATAAAAAAGTAAATAATAAGTTTTATTGCATGTTCAACCGAAATTACGCATGCGCGTAATTACAATACGGCTAGGACATTTGTGGAAAGGTTTCCAAGTCCTCAGCACTCTGATGGAAAAACCATAAGATGTGTAGAACAAAGATTACTGGACTACACTAAACATCAATCGACAAGAACAAGTTCTTAAATTTGTTGTTGAGGCGGAACCAAGCACAAACCTTCGAATTGTATCGTTCCAAACTCATTTCCAAAAAGATACAATTCGCAGACCATAAAGGAAAAATAGTCTGCATCCACTTAGGCCTTAAAAAGTTCAAGGTTTGCGTGACCGCTATACGGAGCTTCAAGTCAATTTTTGTGGACGATTGTAGCATAGCTTAAACAATGACCCACATTTCATTGAAAAGATTCTGTGAAGTAATGAATCTACATTTACTGCATGAAGCTGCAACAACGGAGCTATGAAAACCCTCATTTAATAAGCAAACGGTCAATAAACATTTGGGCTAGGTTATTAAATAATAGATCTAGACTCAGACCACTTCCTAGTAGGTATAAAGCTTAAACAAATAATACCAAATAATATAGACAAACAAGGCAAGGCAAGAAAAGAAAACAAGAGTGAACCTCCAAACAGAAGAAGTGCGAACAAAATATGGATAAACTATCGAGGAAAAGCTGGAAAGTGATGGTTCGGCAGTATAGAGGAAAGAATGCTAACAATAGAAAGAAATATGAAGAAGAGGTAAGAAAGGAATACAAGAAACAACTGGGAGCAAAACTAGGAGAAGATGCAGAAATTAACGCAATCGAAGAAGAGTGAGATAACATCAGGCAATCAATAATAGTGACGGCAGAAAACGTAGTAGGAAGAGACAAAAAACAATGCCGGAAACAGTGGTTCGATGAAGAATGCTAGGAGGCACTAAAGGTAAAAAATGAAGCCAGGGAAAGATCACGCGCAAGAACCACGAGAGCCGCAACAGAAGAATACAAGAAAAGAAAAAACGCAAATAAAATAATAAGGAAAAAGAAAAGGCAATATGAAGATCGAGAAATACAAGAATTACAAGCAATGAAGGATCAAAACACGTTATTACCTTACCTGGAAGAAAACAGGAGAATACCAATACTAGAAAAAATAATAAGGGAAGCCCACATCACAACGGAGGGAAATATACTATATAAGACAACTCAAACCCTAGCATATGCAGATGACATCAACATAGTAGGAAGATCTGTCGATACAGTCAAAGAACATTTTGTAAACCTGGAAAGGGCAACGAAAAACCGGGGCCTGGAAGTTAATGAAAGTAAGACCAAATTCATAACAGAAAGATACAGAAACAGAAAAAACATAACAGTAGACGAATACAACTTCAAAGCAGGTGGAAGAAATAAATGAAAGAATAAATCTTGGAAACAGATGTTATTACGGACTGGCTAAGGGACTAAAGTCAAATGCAATCAGAAGAAGGACAAAAGTGCAACTGTATAAAACGCTAGTTAGACCAGTAATCACTTACGGATCAGAAGCATGGTGTCTAAACAAAAAAGAAGAAAGGAGATTAGAAACATTCAAAAGGAAAATTCTGCAAAAAATTTATGGCCCAATCCAAGGAGGACAATGGAGGAAGAGGTATAACTTCGAAATTAAAGCCCTGTATGACGAACCAGATATAATTAAACATATACAATGTAAGAGATTAAGATGGCTGGGACATGTGCACAGAATGGGGAAAAAAAGGGCACCAAAACAACTCATGAATGGCAAACCTGAAGGAAAAAGGAAAGTTGGCAGACCAAGGAACAGATGGATGGATGAAGTGGAAAGAGACCTCAAACAACTGAACGTAAACAACTGGAAGATGATGGCAGAAAATAGGGCGCGTTGGGGCAAGATGCTGAGAGAAGTCAAGATCCACCCAGGATTGTAGAGCTCTGAAGAAGAAAAAAAAACAGAAAGAAATATATAGAGTGCAGTTAAAGAGCATACTGTAACAAAACAAAATGGGAAGAAAGAATGGTATGACTCAGAATGCCAACAAGCAGTCAAAGAAAAAGGGAACGCCAGAATACGGATGCTACAAGAGAATACTGCCGACAACAAACGTAAATATGAAGAAAAAGGAGAAAGAGTACAGCGGTATGCATAACAAAGAAAAACAACTACAAAAATCAAAATGCTAGAAGGTATAGAAGAGAAATATAGAAATAAAGAAATTAGAAACTTCTACCAGGGAGCGAAGAGATTGAAGCGAGGATGTCAGTCAAGAACAAATATGTGTAAGGATAAACAAGGAAATCTGATAGGAGACCGAAAGGAAGTAATAGAAAGATGGACCGAGGACTTCGAAGAACTGTTAAACAAACACCAAATCAATGACGAATCACAAAAAACATAAGAAGGGAGACAAGAGGAGGATAGAGTGAATATAGAGACGCCAGAATTAGAAGAAATAATACAACACCTGAAGAATAACAGAAGCTCAGGAGAAAGCGAAATAGAAGCAGAGGCGATCAAATACGAAGGAGAGAAACTACAAGAAACAATAGGAGAATTAATCCGAGATATATGGAATATGGAGGAAATGCCTACAACATAGAGTGAAGCATTAATTTGCCCAATGTATAAGAAAGGCGACAAAGAGAATTGTGGAAATTACATAGGGATAGATCGGTTGCATAGCGGAGCGCTGCGGACGCCGGTCATGCGGTATTCGTAGTCCAGCACAATCTGCGCTGGTCAGTACTCGGATGGGTGGACCAATATAGTGACATATGCAACCGATCGTGCTTCGGAGGGTACGTAAAACCGTCGGTTCCTGTTGTCATACAAACATCG
>JABXWE010003871.1:0-23890 GCA_014611495.1 Limonius californicus
TTCACAAGCCCTGGCGAAAATAGTAATGCGCAAGATCGCTCACAAATAGAAAAAGGAATCAAAAACACTCTTTCTTCCATCCCAAAGCACATTGAACCAATTACACCAAGCGAAATCAAAGAAATCGTCGATAAGCTTCCAAATAAAAAAACACCTGGCCACGATCTAATTACAAATACTTTACTTAAGAATCTGCCCAAGAAAGCTATAGCATATCTAGTAGCTATATTTAACGCTTGTCTAAGATGCGGTTACTTTCCCGATCAATGGAAGTACGCTATGATTCTGATGTTTCATAAACCAGGTAAAAAGGTCAACGAAACTGCAAGTTATAGACCAATAAGCCTTCTTCCAAGCATATCTAAAGTATTTGAAAAAGCGATAAACAAAAGAGTCTCAGAATTCGTCAACTCCGAAAATATTATCCCGAAACACCAGTTCGGATTCCGACCCAAATACTCTACCATTCATCAACTAAATCGGATTACAGAATATATTGAATCTGGATTTGAAAACAAAAAATATATACAGCGGCAGTCTTCATTGATATCAAGCAGGCCTTTGATAAGGTATGGCATAGTGGAATTGTATTCAAACTCATAAAAATCAAGACGCCAAACTATCTTATTCACATTATTAGATCTTTCCTTGAAAACCGTAAATTTTCAACAGTAATAAACTCTGCTACTTCGGATCAAAAAACAGCAGCAGCAGGAGTTCCGCAGGGGTCGGTACTTGCCCCATTATTGTTTAACATCTACGTCCATGACATACCAGAGGTAACAAATACCACACTTGCGACGTTTGCTGACGACACTACGATTCTAAGTCAAAGCAACGATATAAACACTGCTATTACTCAACTTCAAGAAAGTGTAGACATCGTTACCAAATGGTGCGACAAGTGGAGGCTACAGCTAAACTCATTAAAATCGGACGCGAAAATTTTCACTTTGCGCAGATTAAATAATCCACCTAATGTAAAAATTAACGACCAAAATGTTCCGTGGAATCGAACCGATAGCGCAGCTAAATATCTTGGTGTTCATCTTGATCAACGATTATCTTTGGGGTATCACATCAACAAAAAACTGAACGAGGCCCACACAAGACTGATCAAACTATATCCAATTCTGAACAAGAAGTCATCATTGAAAACGGATTGCGGGACTCTCATCTACACATCTATAATTCGCCCTATTTTAACATACGGTTCTCCAGTGTGGAGCAACGCCAGTGAAACACATTTAAACAAAATACAGACCTTTCAAAATAAAGTGCTGAGAATAATTCTGAATGCCCATTGGTTTATCAGGAATTCCCAAATCCACCGTGAATTAAATATACCTACTATTAAAGAATTTATCACTAAACAATATAAGTGCTATCATGAAAAACTACAGTGGTGTCCTGCAACAGCACATTACCCCATAGGAAGAAGAAATATGCACCAACGCTTAAAGCGCCAACTGCCACAAGACGTCTTACTGTCTGACTCGGATTAAATATTAGTAGTGCAAGTGATTCGTGATGGGCTTTAGAACGCCCTTAGTGCATATAAAACGTCCAACTAATTAACACAGCTATGCATAGCAAGGACTTGCTGAACTAGCTTTATCATTATTAAAAAAATAGCTTAAAAGATAAAACTGAATTAAATATGCAATCTCAATTAGTATATCAGCTATCCTGTAATGATTGTAGTGCCGTTTACATTGGTCAAACTAAACAACTTTTAAAAAATCGTATAAATCAACATAAATTGTCTGTTAAAAACTATATATCATCTCCAACTCATAATAATACTGCCCTCACTGATCATGCATATAAAAATCTACATCAATTTAATTTCCATACGCCAAAAATACTACACAAAGAAACATTCCTGAAAAAGAGACTTTGTTTAGATATGATTGAAATCCAGAAAAGCCCTAATTCTATAAATTACAGGAGTGACGTTGAAAACCTTAGTTCCATTTATCACAATTTAATTAAAGAAAATTAATATTCTAAATCTTCTAACTGGTGATTTTATAATTTTCCCCATAATGTTAAAGTATATTAATAATTGTATTTAAATTATGATTTAAACTACTCAGCGTTTACTTTTATTTTCATAATTCTTTCTGATTACCCCCTTATGTACTTATTGAAATTATTCCTTTATGTTTTCACTGCGCATGTTAGATTACTTTTAAACTGGTTTTGATAATTTATCTATTAGTCCGCACACTCTCAACATGTCTTACGATTTTATTTATGAAAACCTTTTAACAATTACAAATCTTAGTTTGTTGTTATGGTTTATTTATTGACACTAATTACCATGCTTTGGTTTAATAATTTTTAATATGTTCAACTTCAAATGCTATTTTTGGTAAGTTATATACGCTCGTTAATCTATTGATCTCATTTTTTGTAATATTCCAGTCTCTGAAGAAGCTAAAAATTTTTAGCGAAACGTAAGCGTACTCATGTTTTAATATTGGAATTTTTTCTGATGTTCTAACTTATTAAAACTGAAAGAATTTTATTAAATGGCCGCATAACTTCTCCAAAACTGTGTTTTATTATTAATCCGGCCAAGAAGTTTCCTTCGATATTGGAAAAAAGCATATTAACAGTAAAAATCTAATATTTGATTTGAAAATAAACTAACTAAACTAAATAACCGGTTCATAGTTTTTGGTTTCCCAAACAAGGAATATGTATTTCGATTAAAATCTAGGCTCTAATGATTATGTATTTTTCCTGTCGACTCCTGTCGTAGTATATATTTTATGTTACAATGTTACATTAGTTTTCAGTATAATTAAATAACATTCAAGATAGGAAACAGATTGGCGGATAAATGGGAGCACTGGTCAAGCAGTATTCAAAGTTAAGCAACGGTCATCATTTGGATGGGTGGCCGACAATCTACTCTGACACGCTGCTGTCCTAGTATCTCGGAAAATATATGGTACCGTAGGTCCTCCTGGGTTTTAGAAATTAGAATAAGGATGAAGAATTTCAACCCGACCATAATAAACAATCACGCCCCCACGGAAGAAAAAAAAGAGGATGAGAAAGAAGATTTCTACGAACTACTAGAGAAACATTTTGACAAAATCTCCAAACATGATAGAATGCTAGTATTAGGAGATATGAATGCTAAAGTTGGAAAGGAAGAGTTATATAGACCAACGATGGGTAAAAATAGTCCACATGAAGAATGTAATAACAATGGAGAAAGATTAGCAAATTTTGCAACAACGAAGGGACTGGGGATAACAAGTACATGTTACCCACACAAGAGAGCACACCAAGTGACATGGATATCGCCGGATAGAAAGACCGGAAACCAAATAGATCATGCACTTGTTAATAAAAGGTTCTTCACAAGCGTACTAGACGTTCGAAGCTACAGAGGAGTGTAACTCGGACCATGTTATGGTGAAGATTAAGTCAAGAGGAAGAATAGCCAACATAAAGAAGTCTAGAGGGGAAGGTGATAAGAGATGGGAAATATCAAAATTAGAAGATGGGAACATGGAGGAAAGATTACAAGAAGCTATAACTACAAGAGTAATAAACACAGAACTACTGGAAGAGGAAATTGTAGAAGAATAACGAATGAAAATCAAAGAGGGGATTCTAGTACCAACGGAGAAGGTAATTGGAGAGAAAAAGAAAGGAAAAAGGAGAAGCTGGTTTGATGATGAATGTAAAAATTTACTGGAAAAACAAAGAGAGAAAAGAAGGAGATATGTAGATAGACCAAGATGAGAAAGAGAAGAAGAATATAAAGAGGTAAGGAAGGAAGCACATTGATTATGCAGAAAGAAAAAAACGAGAAAGCAACAATAAAATGCTGAAAGATATACAAGAACTACATCAGAACAAACGGGTAAAAGAATGCTACCAGGTGATAAACAAGGCCAAAGGAAATTACCAGCCAAGAACAACAGCAGTTAAAAGCAAGGAGGGCAAACTACTATGTGACGAAAACGAAATATTAGAAAGGTGGGCGGTGTACTTCTCGGAACACCTTAACAGACAAGAACAAGGAGCAGCAGATTTAGTACAGGAACAAGAAGAGAGGGTAATACAAATGGAACAAGAAATAATAGAAAACCCAACACTAGAAGAATCAATAAAGGCAATTAAAAAATTGAAGAACAACAAAGCCCCAGGATACGATACCAGCGAAAATACTGAAAGAAGGGGGAGAAGTATTACACAGAACGTTATTTGAATTAGTGAAAAAAATATGGAGAGAAGAAAAATTATCATAGGAATGGAACATCATCATAGTTTGTCCGATATGTAAAAAAGGGTTTATGAAAATAAATGAAGAAAAAACAAAAGTAATGTCGGTCACTAAAACTCAACCTAGATTAAGACAGAATGTAACAATAGATGAGTATAACTTGGAGGTAGTTAATAATTTCTAATATCTAGGAACAATGATTAGGAAAGACAATGAAGAAGCAGTAGAAATTAGAGTAAGAATCACACAAGCAAACCGCGCGCTATATTCCCTCAACAAAGTACTAACAGACAAACACATAGAAAAGAATACAAAACTAATGATATACAAAACCTTGGTTAGATCCATAATAACACACGCTGGTGAAACTTGGGCAATAACGCAGGGAAACGAAGAGAGACTATGCGTTTTTGAAAGGAAAGTGCTGAGAAAAATCCTGGGACCAATTAAAGAAGGCGAAACATGGAGGAAAAAATGGAACTATGTTACGGGCCAATCGAGCTTTTCGACGACCCGTAACCAGATGGATGGAAAAGGCCTACAGCTTAGCTCAGAGGAGTAGGGGGAGTTCGTGAAAATCGCTTATGGGAGAAAATCTTTAGTTGTGTATAGGGTAAGTCAAAATAAGTGGGCGCCATCTTCCAAATCCAGCTGATAGTAGGTCCTCGTGGAAGGCCGAGAAGCGAACAGCTTACGGGAATGGAACCTACCTTTATTGTGCCTCCTCCTATATATTTGGAGCTTGCAAAATTTTTATACAAACAAATACAGAGTACACAAAAATAAGAGAGGCAGTAAATTTTAAAACACATATAATGAAATTATTGGTATGGCGATACAAAAAGAAAAGACAGGAAATGGCATTTTTATGAGTTTACAACTAATATTTGGACGTCCACATAAACACAAAACCCGCCGCCGTTGACGCACAATATTTACGATATTTTAATGAATGGCGTAGAGTTTACAGGAAAAATACAGTACTAATATCTTTTACAATCCACAATAACTAAATGGCGACTGAAGATCGCTTTTAGGTTGCATAAAACAAACAAGTCCAATATCGTGGAACTTTGCGCGAGGGAAAAAAAGGGTTTCTTTTTACACTGCACAACAAAAAAACTGGTTCTTTACCTTGAAGTTCAGAGAAGGCAGGCACAATTGCGGCGATTTCCGGTTGCAGGGCCAAAAAAGAGAAGGAAGACAACGTTCTTCGGGGTAGCGTTGGGACGAGATGTAGCTGTTACGCCCCTGTAGAATGCCAAGTTGCTTTCAACGAGGTCAGCTAACTTGGAGACAGAAGCGAGACTTTTCGGTCGTCGGGAAAAAACCAATTTCCAGCAAAACACTTTCGATTTCTTTTTTCCTTTTCACCTCACAGAAATCCGAACTAAATCGACAGGAGCAATTATTATCTTTAATTGTCCAAAACCAAGGCGAACATTCTGCTATTCTATGTATATCCGACTTAAGTCGATTTACTTTTGCTCTACAGCAAACAGCGAAACAGTAAAATTAACAGAAGCGCCACGAGGGAAAAGAAAACGATATTCGTAATTACGTCCGTTTCTCTTAAGGGTCTAACTTCGACTGACTTTCCCCCCGCTGCAGAACAGTCTCCAGCCTAATTTTTATTCTAGAAGGAATACCACGTGCAGGTTTTGGGACAACCCTCGGGAAGCAATATTGAAATACTAATGCAGCAAAAAAAAAATATGAATTCTGAGAAGTGCTTTCTAGCAATTCCGTCTGCACGGCGAAAAACATCCCACAAAGAAAAACCTTGAACAAATCTGGGACTCCTTCGGTCATAAATTATTTCAAAGACGGAAAACACCAACAAGCTTAACAATGCTCAATTCTTCAAAGACGCAATGGAACCAAAACTGCATCCAATATACAAACGGCAATTAAAATAGCGGTATTAATTCTTATATGAAGCGACAAACAAATTAAGAAATTAATGCATACAGAGCGGCAAATTTGAAAATAACATAACAACTATGAATTATATGAAGAGTTCAAAGAAGCAGGTATCTTCTTCTTCTTAGGGTGCTTTGTCTCTTACGAGACGTAGCGATCTTCTCTCCTATGCCTGTGTTGCGCGTTTAGAGTGCCACAGACATAGAGGACCTACAGCTTAACGTGGGCTCCGAACCACGGGAAGTGTAAACCTTACTCCAGAGAAGATTTACTAGGCAGAGATACCTCGCTGGTTGCCATTGCCTATGCGAGGGAGAACGGCCGTTATAAAATCCGATGTTCCGGTACTGGGAATTGAACCCAGGACCATCAGCGTAGAAGTCTAACGCGCTAACCTCTAGCCTACGGCTATGAAGAGTTCAAAGAAGCAGGTATAGTGACATACATATATAAGTCTAGGACAACTGCGGTGGGCATGGGCAGACCATGTAAGAAGGATGGACGAAAACGCCATAGCGAGACGGGTAGAAGAACAAAATCAGGAAGGAAAACGAAGTAGAGAACGACCACGGAAGAGGTGGAGTGCAACCGTAACAGAAGACGCAACTAAGATCCTGCGCACGAAGAACTGGAGGTGACTGGCAGAAGAGAGGGAAGAATGGCTAAGGAGGATAGGATAGGAGAGGCCAAGGTTCGATTTGGACTGTAGTGCCGTTGCGTAAGTAAGGTCCTCCTGGGTTAGTTCTAATTACTAATTAGCTTAATCTGGGTTAAAGTGGTAGTTGGGTACGTAATATCCTTCGGGTATTCTCGCAAACATTTCCCATACGCACTTTTTTATACATTCAAGTTGTTCATAAACAATCTATTAATAATTATTGTACTTACCTTTTTTGCAATCGAAGTCCATGATTTTGCAACAATGAAGAAATTTATAAATGAGAATATAGCCCAAGATCCGGAAGATATAATGTAATTTATAAGAATTTGCTCTGTTTCTGCTAATGTTCGTTATGCGGAGAAAGCGAAATGAGCGCTACAAGTCAAAAAAGTAAAAGTCGTTACAGATGTTACCAGAATCAATACGCTGAAAATGTTCTTTGCGAGTTTTGCTGTATTTGTTATTTCATAATGTACTTGTGTGACGTTTAATACAGCATTAATCATTACATTTTTTTTTGAAAATTGATGGATTTGCTTTTTTTCCAAACAAGCTATATCTTTTGATTCAATTGTACTATATAGCTGTGTATTAAGCATACATAATTGACCGTAAATATTTTTGGTAACTGTATATGTGAAATAATTTTCTACGCATACAACGTAAAAATTCATTGCAAATGAAACATATACGTAAATCCCATTGTTTCCTATATCACTTTTAATAAAGCAGTAGTCGCAAGCACATTTAGAGATCAATACCAACATCAGAATGGTAAAACATTTCAACGGATTGTCACAGTACTGTTTATTTTGACATACAGTCATTTTGTTAATCTTTTCCAATAATTTTATAATAAATAATAATTTTAATTCTATTCATAATACTCCACGTAGTTCTTATCCCGATGTTCAGAACGCTTACGATCATTAGAATTACTTCTGCTGTTTGTATGACCTCATCCTCAATTTTCTTGTAATGTATATATTCAAGTCGTTCAATTGCCAAATAAAAACAATAACTGTAAACAATAATAAAAGGTGCAAACCAAAGAAATGCACGTATTCGGTTGATAAATGTATCTCGAGATAATTCTGAGTAATAGATGATTCCTAATATTTTACAAACATATAAGGTAGGTTTAAGATGTTTGATAAAATTATTTTCCATTTTAGTAACCCAGAGGTACGCGTGTATCTGCGCGAAACACTGAAATTGAAATTCCCATTTTAAGGAATATTAATTTATTATATTCCCGGGCAACTAAACTTGTAGCAATTCCATTGTACAGTTATTGAAATTAATTAGGCCTTGTAATAAAATGTGAAGGTTTTTGTGAAAACTAAAGAGCATTTTCCTAATACGATAATTATTTAAAGTGGTCTGATGGGGAAATCGATAATCGATTATTTTTTGAGAAAGTGCCTATTACAACTTTTATATATCAGGTATCATAGGCACCTTACTTCTGTTTAAGTGACAAATGTATCTCAAAATATTGGTAGTTGTTTGTGATTATGTGATTATGTGATTTTTAATTTACGTTCAGTATACACTCGCCCAGTCTATGATTATTACTGCATTTACTGCAAATTAAAAAAAAACTACCAATATGTTAAGAATCATTTGCCAATCAAATAGAAGAAAAACTTCTTCATTACCTTTTTTCCATTTTCTTAATATTTGAAATCACTTTCTACTTTGTTGTTGTAGTGTTACAGGATATCGGCCATTATAAAAACACCTTCTTTGTTTTTTCTTAATCGTATCCGTTCCACCTTTTGGTGTCGGGTTCTTTTCGCTCCGGGTTTTTTACTTTTCCGTTATGCATCAGGCTGTAGTGGAGCCCGTTGGCCTTTCAACCACTAAGCTTCCACTGCCTATGCCAAACTCTTTCACATTCATTCTCTCTATACTGAAGGGGACTTCCAATATCTCTAATGACTGTCATAGTGATAGTAGAACATCCGGGTCCGACTATTAATGTGCCCACCGCTTCCACGACACACGCCGTATTGACATAGTCATGGGATTCCCATCCAAGTACTGACGAAATGTATGACATGAGAATGGACTATATGGCGTCAAAACACTTAACAGTTACACTCTTAGAGGTAATAATTCAGGATAGAATAGAGTGGGGACCATCTAGACAGGACTTTCCCCCTGGAAGCCTAATCTGGTACACGGACCACCCAAAAACCACAACAGGTGCCGGAGCAGGTGTATATGGTGTCAAGCCAAGGCAAAGTCTCAGCTTTCTACTTGGCAGGTACGCCTTCGTTTTGTAAACGGAAATATATGCGATACTACAATGCGCGTGAGAAAACAATAGAAGGACCTACGCAGCCAGGTGTATCCATATTCTATGGGACAGCCTGGCGGCCCTAAAATCAACGTTAAGCTTCAAGGCCTCATTGAGACTGATCTGGGAAAGCTTAGAAGAACTAAATGACCTGACAAGTCAGAACATTGTGAGACTGTTCTGGTCTCGGGCCACTGCGGGATTGAAGGTAACGAAACTACGGATAAATTTGTAAGACAGGATCAACAGGGCCCTACTACGGTCCTGAATTGTCCTGTATTTGGATGAAGAAATGCAATGCATAGCTTTATCAGCGAATGGAGCTACAACAAACAAAATTTACCGGATAAGTAGATCAGAGTTAATCTATAGCATGGCATTCATTAATGGACCTTGCACAAACAGAGCCACGGAACTGCTTATGTTAAGCAGGGCACAGTTGAGAATTCTTACGGGCTCCTAACAGGACATGCGATTGTCAAGGATCACTTCAGGAGGATTAGGAAATTCGATGGCGACCCCACATCCAGACTCTGCAGTGAGGTATCAGAAGACTTCAATATAAACCCAAAAGTGCCTTGTATGATATGGTACAAGGAAACAAGATCAAGGATTGGGTGTGAGTAACTACCAGGGTGAACCTAATAAGTCTTATAGGCTGAAATATCTCCGAAACCAAGGGTAGACGCACCAAGCGGAATAAAAAAAAAAAGTACTGACGATGCTTAACTTTCCTGAGCGTGCGTGAATAACTGTGTTTGAATGAAAGTTTGAGACACTCGAGGGATACAAAAATCGAGCGGATTGAGGTCAGGAGATCGAGGTGGCCACACAACTGGACCCCCTCGTCTTATCCACCTGCCGTTGTAATTTTCGTTTAGGAAATTTCTGACCATGATTGAAAAATGTGCAGGAGCCCTATCGTGTGCATGAACCACATATTCATTCTATGAATGGGGGGTACATTTTCTAAATATTGTGGCAAGGCGTTACGCAAAAAGTCAAGATACAATTGGCCAGTCAAACGGTTCGGAAGAAAAGAAGGTTCTGTCACATGGTCTCCAAAAACAGCAAGCCAAATGTTAATTGAAAATCGTTGTTGAAGATTCGATTCAATAATAGGATGAGGGTTTTCATCTGACCAAACATGGCTGTTGTGGAAATTAAAAATGCCATTTCTTGTGAGACTAACTTCGTTAGTAACTAAGACTTCACTAACAAAGTTTGCGTTTTCCGCAACTCTTGTCAGTGCCCATGGGTAAAGCACCAGACGTGCAGCATAATCAGGCACAATAAGAGCCGCTACTCTTTGGATATGGTGTGGGTACAACTGTTCCTCACGTAACATTCTCCAAATTAGGGAAGCATTAATATTTGTTTAGGCAGAAAGTCTTCTAGTACTGATACCTGGATTTTCTTCAATCCTCCTTAAAATGTTAAGTTGCGCTTCGGGAGTAGAAACTGATCTAGGCCGACCACCACCACCGCTTCTTTATTTAAATGCGCCAATTTCGGATAAACGTTGATGCTAGTTTGTAAAGAACTTGTAATACGGAAGTGCCCGGTTCGGAAATGCTTCGGCATGCAAGCGATGTGCCTCATAAGAATTACCATTGGCCGTACCATATATGAAATGAATATCTGCCATTTCCGCGTTGGTGTACACATTCCAACAACAAAAACAATATTCACACTCAAACAAATGTTGTTTTATCCACTTCCATAGCAGACGTGTTAAGTACGATTCTGCACTCTTACTGTGCATAAATAATTTGGCTGTATAATGAAAATGATTGATTTTCGAACCCATGTTTATTGATGAGATCTATAAGTGGGTAAAATATTCAAACGTATATTTTAAACACCCTGTAGATGACTCTAGTCTACTGCACAATAGCAGAGACGCTGTTACAATAACGTTTTTTGAACAGCTCATCGGAAATAAATTAAAAATGGTCGCCGTATATCGTTTCTGTATATAATTTAGAGAACATAGAATAGCATAATTAAAGTATATCATTATACAACACAATTTGCAGAAAGTAATCAGAATAAAAGCAAATTTTAGGAATTTTAAGAATCCAAATGTAATAGCCGATTGCAGTGGCGGCTTGCTATAAACCGATATGGATAGTGAGTTGGTCACTGTCTGTAACGATCTAACACGACTGGTAATTTTTGCGATGGGTTTATAAATTTGGGGGATAGTTCCTTCGAAAACATCGTGTTGCTTGGTGGACGGAGTAGAATTTCAGATCCAATCCGATTGTTTTATCGTCTAGTGAACTATTGTTTAGTGATAAAATCAATTATTGTATATTTTGAGGAATTTTGGAAATCGACCGGTAGATATTGATCACTTCCATTTATTTAGAAAAAACTGGAAATTAAATAAATATTTCGACCATTTTCATAGCAGTACTACCAAAACAGGTTGTAAACCGTAGCTAATGAGTACATGTTTCAAATTTTTAGTCCGATAAATTGTTGTAGAGGCTTATTTACCAAATAGAGAAGGTATGCAATTGACTTACCTCAGTAGCTATAGAATGCCAAGTCCAAATAATACAGCAAATGTGCAAGATGCTTATTGTCGTCCATTTTAAGGAGTCTATGAACATGGAAGCAAAAAGTTTCCAGCTTATACTGCTTATTGTTATTTCTCCAGCTACAGACGACAAAGTAAAGTGGGTTGTTACCATCAACATTCCAAAGTTTGATCCTACGCTTGCCAATAACGGCAACGAAAATATTTGGTTAACGGAATTTGCCATGTTTATGATATTGTAATGCATATCTGTTTTTGTAACTATCTCTTGGATGATGTTTGCTGTGTTTCCCATAGCATTGGTATCATGTTATGTAGTGTGTTTACAATTAATTTTAAATCGTGTATTAAGTATATGACACTGCTTGCGAATTTCAGCCATCGTATTACAAATTAAAAAACTTTCTACACATCCTATGTAAAAATTAATGGCAGTTGTTGAATATAAATATAGTCCTGCTTTGTTTGATATACTATACTGCATGTAAGAATCTCTTACGTAGTTAAGAATAAACTCAATAATTAATGCAATGCGCAGGGGCATGCAGTTCTTAACATTCTGTGTACTTAGCTGTTCGTTTAATTTATTGACGAATTGTAATAACTGTTTTACCTTATTTCTGTAAACCATATTCCATATAATTCTCACCATCATAGTGAGGATGGATGCTAGTATCAATATCACATCACCAATTTTTGCGGTATCGTTGTTGTAAGCATATGTAATTGTGCCCATCTCGGTAAGACAAAGGTAAAGGAAACAAGAGTAAGCAACAATCAACGGTAAACACCATACATAATCTCTTTTCTGGGAATGGAACGAATTACCGATTGAAAAATGCACTATACCCAGTAATTTACAAAGGTATAGCGTGGGTTTTAGGTGATCAAGAAAATTCTGTTTCATTTCCGACTAGTAGCGCGTGTTAGTTGTTGCAACAAATACTTCTAGCGGTAAGAAGTGCAATTGTACGAGTATATACTATCTAGTTAATGCATTATCGAACTTGTAGAACTTTTAGATGTTGCTATAAAAATTTTCATACTTATATAATGTCTAATATAATGACTGTGCAAGACCAGCACGTCTTTATGTAATGCTTGTATTGTCATTTACTTATATTAAATATTAAAAATTTACGCACGTGTAAATTTTCTATAGGTAAGACCGTATGTAGTTACATATTTGGTTTTGCTTTTAGATATATTAAAAGACTTTCGTAGCGGATTTGTATAGATTTTATATAGCAAAGAGGTATTTATATTATTAGTATTTTTAATGATATGCAGCGAAAGGTGTATCTATACAGGGTGATTCATGGGAGAGGTCGAACCTACCATTCGAAAAATGGACAACTCAAAATATATATTTCTGCGACATATAAATTTCTATTGACGGTACTGTGATTCAGAGATATGCCTGTTTAGTATTTTATTTTGCTCCAGTGTCTAAAAAATGTGTACTGAGACTTTTGCTGAATGAAAACTACCATGCAGTTAGCTGTAGTGCAGTGCTCACCAAATGCCTTGTACTATCTCATGTGTGATATAGAATCCTGTAGAGTTTAGATAAATAGCAGTGCTTATTTTTTGTATTGCAGGCCATGCAACTTCAAGGGATGCTAGTACTACACTTCTGTCTTTTATGAATAAGCTTTTACTCTACAACATTTTTATACGTTGGAGGGAAATTAATGATTTGGTTTTCAATAAATCAGCATGTAAAGCTCTAATTTAAGTAATACTGGAGTTTATAGTTGTTTATATGTTACAATAATACCAGTTTTAGTACTTAACGTTATATTGCATTATAAAAAACTTATAATTGTACTTGTCATAAGTACCCTTTTTACTTAAATGTAATTTCTACATATGTTGTATGATATATTTCTAAGCCACCTCTTAATATGTATAGTAATTTACCTCTTTTTCTATTGATGTCCATGATTTCGCAATACCGAAGAAATATAAAAATGATAACGTGGTCCAGGTTCCACAGCTTATTATATAATATAATAAGATGTAATCTCACTCGACATCCCTTGTTTCTTTCAGTATTGTTCGTAATACGGAGAAAAAGAAATGGATATTGCTAGTGAAGAAGAGAAACGTTACTGCAGTCGTTATTAAAATCAGCACGCTGAAAATATCGTTATCAAGTTTTGCTGTATTTATTATTTTATAATGGCCTTGTGTGAGATTTACTATAAACACTATTGTTGGTCTTATTTGTTGATAAGTTACCTTTTTTGATATAATTACACTATACAGCTGTGTATTGAGTCTATCTAACTGACTGTAAATATTTTTCGTAATTTTATAGGCCAAGAACTGCTCTAAATATGTAATGCAAAAATTAATTGCAAACGAAATATATAAATAAATTCCAGAGGTTCGTATATCAATTAGCATAACATAACAGTCAAAAATGCCTTTACAGACTAATGTGAGAATTAGAATAGAAAGTTCCTTCATCATGTTACGATAGTATTGTCTATTTAGAAATATATCCATTTGGCATATTTGTTCTAATAATTTTACAAATTTAAGTCTGTTGATGATATTCAACGTAATTCTTATTCCAACATGCAGAATACATATTATCAGTAGAATAAAATCTCCCGATCGTATTACTTCGTTACTCTTCTTATAGTGTATATATTCAAATCGTTCAGTGGTCGAATAATAAAAGTAGCTGTATGCAACAATAAAAGGCGTAAACCACAGACAAGCGCATATCTGGCTGGTAAATGTATCTGGCGATGATTCTAAAAAATAAATAATTCCGAAAATTTTGCTAAGGTATAAAGTAGGTCTGAGGTGTTTAAAAAAGTTGTTTTGCATATTTGTAACTTAAAGGCAAAAATTGTTTTCACTTGCGTTAACTTAGTCGTTGTACAAGTAGTTTCGTTTTGAACGAATATCTTTTGGATATATTCTTGATTAAATTGCAGCATGGCTAATGTACCGATCATGAAAATTAACCAGGTTTTGTTTTTATTAGAATTAGAAACATAATCGAGTACACACGTGTGGCATCACGCTTGACAGCAAATAAACAAAGTTTTATAGTTAGAATTATCCATGATTATACAATGATTGTTCAATAAAAACACGTTTGGATCGCGTAGGCGCGTCTTGATCATGATGAAATTGCATGCGGTTGTTGAAAATGTTTATTGACGTATTAGTGAGATGATTGTCAAATTTCTTTGCGGTTGCTGTTTTGTGTGCATTTTTATGGAACTCGGAAATGGCGTTTGCTGTAGAAAATACGTCCAAAGTTAATATGCGTGCTGTTATTCAATTTTTAGGCGCTGAACGACGTCAACCACTAGAAATCCATAAGAGAATGAAAGCTGTCTATGATGACTGTAGTTATTGTCACACAGCAGTGACTGAGTGGTGCAAAAAATTTCACAAGGAAGCGAGTCGACGAAAGATTTGGCTCGTCCAGGACATGTTCGTGTTGCAACTTCCGATGAAAATGTTAGACATCTAGAACTTGCTGTATGTGCAAATAGAAGCATTAAAGTCGGAGAACTTTCTAAAATGATGAGCATCACTATAGAAAGTGGTCATTCTGTTATTCATACTCTTGGTCATCACAAAGTTGCTGCTGAGTGAATTCTACGGTTGCTTATTGATGATCAAAAGAGTTTTCGTTCAGCATTGTCACTACAGCATTTGATGCCCTACCAAGAAGAGGGCAATACCTTCTTCCACCGGATCGTTGCCGGTGATGCATGTTGGCCGAAGCCGAGAAATTCCAATCTCAAATTTCAGCGGAAAAAGTAATGTTAATCGTATTTTTTGAATATCAAGGTGTATTGCTGGTGGATTTTAAAGAGCCAGGTGTCCGCCATGCTGAATGATACGCGAAGACCTTACAACATTTATGTATCAGCATCAATAAACGTGTCCGCAAACTTACAGACGGTGTCATTTTTTAGCATGATAATGCTAATAGAGAGAAGCGTTAGAACACCCGCCTCACAGTCTTTGTCCCATTAAAACAATCGCTCAAGGGACATCGATTCACTTCGAACGCTGAAGTGCAGACTGCCGTTAGAGAATGGTTTCGTGAACAGCCACAAGAATGTTACCAGCAAGGAATCTATAGATTAGTACGGCAGTACATGCCTTAATGTTAACGCAGATTTTGTTTTAATGGAGTTAATAAAAATTGTGTTACAGCTTCCAATTTCCTGTTCTTATTGAACAATCCTCGTACGTTGGAACCGGGGCAGTTCAATTCTCGTCAGGGTTATCTCTAATACCTGTGTACCGTCGATGTTAAAACTGTTCCATATTTTCGCACTTCAATTCCCGTCTGCCGTCTCACTGCTGTAATATTAATACTTCACATACTATAAGCTACCTGTAGTATAGAAATTTTAAAATTCTATGTACACCGGAGTTACAATATAAAAAATTGCTTTTGCCAGTCTAACTTGTAGTATTTGCCGCTACCTTGGTTTGAAAAATTAAAGAAATCTAAATAACACGTATTAGAATATTAAAGATTTTCCTCTTACCATGGTTGTGCTAGGTGAAACCTGCATCCCATGATTTGGATGTTGAGATAAATTTGTGAAATGCTCGAATTAATAGCTTATTCAAAATTAAATACTATAGTTTGAGGGTGTAAACAGCAACCAAGTTGTATACACCTTGAAATCAGCAGTTGAAATAATTGGTTGTAGATTGATTTCCCTTTGTTTTTTTTACAAGCCAGACGCGTTTGCAACGTATATATCGTGTCATCCATGTAAAAATTTCTCGTTGGCACATAAATTACATGTCGGATTTGCGTAGTAATATAACAATTTCTTCATCAATCAACGAGAAATTCTCGTTCTTTGCCGTATTAATGTCTATGGAATTTATAGATTACTGAATTACTGTGGAACTCTTGGTAGGTTAGAAAATTGTTCTCATCTCATTGACTTTGTGGGATTATTTCTTAAGTTACATGTGACGGGAATTGAAGTGTATTAGTGTTGAAGTAAATTTTTAAAGGTGAAAAAATGTCCACCACCCGTCATAGTTTTTTTTGTGTACATATTAACTAGGAATTTCCAAAAATATCGCTTTTGTAGCTAATCAGCTAGCGTGATATCTAATGGTTGAAGAACGTTCTCTTGGAGTATATGAATAGTTTTTCTATATTGAAATTAAGCGTAGGACACGTGTAGTGGATATAACGAAATTTCTCTGGGATCAGTTAGGAAAGGCATTATTATGATAGAAATTATACACAGCTATCAAATTTGGACGTCACGAAACCCTTCGTGTATACATAATCTGTAATAGGACCGACTCTGCTTCTGATTTAAGCGTTTCCTTTCTCTGCTTGTAATTGTAATAATTACTTCATACTTTGCTCAATATATTCTTATAATCATTATTCAAAATTCATGACTTGTTATTGTAGTGTATTTTCCCATTTGCATGTATTTTGTAAGAAATATTCAGGAGTAAGCACAATAAGGTGAGCTCGATTTCGCTTAACCTGCTGGTCCTCGACCGTTTTACGACAATCTTCATTTAGCTGCGACTTGAGAGGGTAGCGCCCACTGATTTTGACTTACCCTGTACACTAAAATAATCAAGATGTTCTTCCTGTAAGCGTTTTTCGTCAATCACCTCTTCTTTCTGAGCCAGCTGAAGAGCCTTTTTCCATCAGTTTGTTATGGTCTCACTAAAACAATCGTTTGGACCGTAACCGATTATTGAATTTTTAAGTGAGTGGTACAGCAGCTGAAGGTATTGGCAAAACAAATAGTCATAAACTGGCTGACAAATCTTCCCCTGGAGTCCTGAATAACGATAGCAAATCTGCGGCACTCTAGCTTCAGGTTAGAGGTGCAATAAATAATCAAACTTTACAAAACGGCTATAACCGCAGAATTTAAAGTTTTTAAAATATTATACACAACCACAATATCAATATTTACAACATCTAATATATAAGGTAATTGCTTATCTATTCCGTTATTTCATTTCCTTAATATGAACATCACTGCCTTAGGGATATATCTGAACGCATTCGTTTTTTATCTCGGCAAATACACACAGCTTATTTCATTTTAAAAAAGACTGCCGAACAAAGCGTGAGGCGTAGCCACCAGGTTCATCTAGTTATAATAATTAAATTTTTTAAATAAAACGAGTCTCGCAATTTGCGAAGAACTGTTTGTTAACCCTGCCTAACTGTTCTTAGCTAAGACGTTCTAAAAATAGGCATTCTGGGATATATATTTCTCATTTTTTATTATGCATGCTGCTTACATACACTAATTGAATTGTTTGCTGTTTATTTCTTTCTAATCCATTAATATAGTTTATTAAGTTACAGTTACGCAAATTTATTAAACAGTTGATATATCAAGTGAAAAATAGATGGCGACTTCGTAATAAAGTTAGGATAATTAGATGTGGTTAGACATTATGAATCACTAACATTGTAATTCAAAGAAATTATATTAATAATTCAGAATTGTGCTAGATACATATTATGGACACAAAATATTTCTTGAATAATTAATATTGTTTAGAGGAATAAATTGAACAATGTAGAATTATGTAACATATGTTTTTTGACATTTACACTACTGTCCCTCCCTCCCGGAACCGCTTTCGCGTTTTGTGTGCTTTAATGGGAGGCTAAATACTACTTCTTAGCCCACATTAAAATTTTATAACTTTTAATACGGCGGCTAGGCGCCATCTTGAACCATTTGTTAAATGGCAATGGGGATTGATTGACACCTCATTTGAAAGTATTTTAATTCTGCGTCTGATCCTTGAGTGTCATAAAAAAATATTCATCCAGAATATAATGACAGATGATTGAAAATAACATGTTTATGGAAAAACTAAGAATTAAAGCAAAGAAGGTATGCTTTCGAAATGTTCGCCATTGAAGAATGAAGAAGTAGAAGATTCTAAAACACAACAAAATATTTTACACAACAAAAACTGAATAGTAATACTATTTTAATGAACGTTCAAAGTGTGCTCCTTCAACTTCTTGGCAGTAGAAAAACCTATTTAATATCTCTTCTCGTACTTTCTGGGAAGTTTCAACTCCGATATTTGCACATGCCTCTGTTATTTTACGTCGTAAATCGAAAAGGGAATCGGGTTCTGTTTGAAAGACTTTCGACTTAAGATACCCCCACAAAAAAAGTCCAATGAAGTCAGGTCAGGGGATTGCGGAGGCCACTCTGTTGGACCACGAGGACCAATTCATCATCCAATATGATATCCATGTCAAATTCGGTTGGATTATTTTCAGCCATCTCATCTATTAACGGATGGATGAGGTTTTCCAGCATGTTCAAGTACAATTCCCCAGTAAGGTTTCCGTCGATAAATACGGGACCTACGATATGATCGCCAAATATTCCCATCCAAACACTGAATTTTTGCTGGAATTGGGTGTGACCTTCCCGGAAGAAATGGGGATTTTCATCGCACCAATATCTTACATTCTGTCTGTTAAAAAATCCATTTAAAAAAAATGTGCATTCGTCACTAAAACAGATATTGCGAAGATAAGATGGGTTTCATGCAATGGTTTGGGTCATGACCTCACAATGTTCAATGCGTCTATCCGGATCATCTTCAATCAACTGGTGTTAAATCTGCATTTTGTATGGGTGGAACTTATGCTGTTTTAAAAACTTTTTGACAGTGGTCGCCGATACATCACATATCGCAGCTACGTGTGAAGTTGATTGCTGAGAATGCACTACCATTTCACCGACTATCTGAATTTGTTTGTCTTTTGAAATTGCGGGTCGTCCAGGGTTTTTCCTGTTTTGCACACTTCCAGTGTTAATAAATTTTTGCACAAGTTCTCTTAAATACGTCCTCGAAATAGTACGGCCGGGAAAACGTTCATTAAATATTCTTTCGGCTTCGTGAAAGTTTCGATTGGCGTCAGCAGAAATAAAAACTGCTTCAGTTTTTTCGAACTTTCGCCATAATTATTGTTAGTATCACCGGTTTTAACACTCCATAATCAAACGTGAGCAAATACGATAACTGAATTAAAGTGACAGAACATTTCAATTGTTTTACTTCTGTTGTTTCGCCTCCTACATTTTTTAGCGTTTTGCTTAATATCAGAAACAGATAATTTGTAAGTCTCTCATTTGTTTTTGAATCTATAAAATTTTCCGAAAATTTAGAATTATACTCTACTCAAAGAGACGTTTCAAAGAGGTGTCACTCGACCCTCATTACCATTTAAAAAAAGTTATAAATATATAAATATATAAAGTTATAAAATTTAAATATGTACTAAAAAGTAGTATTTAGCCTCCCATTAAAGCACACAAAATGTTGTGCTGGCGTCCCTTACTAACCAGTCATGCAACATGTACCCTAAACTTAACTAAGTGAAATACGGTCGTCGCCTTAGCCGGGCTTTGATCGTGCGGCTGATTGAGCCGCATTTCACTGTGACCTTGACTGACTTGTTCGCACTGCGCCATCGAGGTCCCTATGTAACATATGTACGTTCATAGGTTTGATTTTCTGTTTGCTGTCCACTACAAAAACGTTCTTTAGTTTCTCCTATATGTACGCTGTCGTAATTTTTTTGCGAGTGAATTATTCTGTAGCTATTCAAATGTTTTTTCACGTACAGCTGCCAGTCCCATACAATGACGCTCAGTAACAGAAATGAAGGAGCACCAATATCTGCATAGAATTTTAATAATATTTTTCTACTACTACCTGACGATACCATATGCAAAACTTGAGGTTTAGCTCTAGTAGTTAGATTTTTAGTCCTTTTGGTAAATAAATTGTTTGAGAGGGGTATTTGCCTATTCGCAAAGTAACTAGTTTCTGCTAGGCTTCAGTTGATTTGTTATAGTATACATTAAAATAAAATAAAGTATTTCTGCCATTAATTTAGGGAAGTGCTGATCTCAAATACAAAAATGATTTATGAATTTATGAATACAGAAAGGGCCAGTAGAATAATATATGGTAAACATTTTGACTACCCTAATGCACTGAATTTTCAGTACTAATTATGATTTCGATAGGAGATTTTATTCAATAAGTTCAGAAAGTTGGAACATACTGGGATGATGTAGCGTCACACATTATCTACTAGATATGTATACTTAGTAAAATGAAACAGTTGAAAACTAATCAAACCTATTTGCTTACATTAAATTGCTATGTAATCTTTACCACTATATGGAAATAAACATACCAAGACTTCTAGCGACCCAAAGAGAAATGAAAGTAGCAAATTCCATACATCATAGATCAGAAAATCTTGTAACACTCCCCAGGTTTTTCGTAGGGGAGGTTAACTATGAATGGGATCAAGGCATAAAATTATAATAATGGCAAAAAAACCTTAAAATACATATATTGAATGATAGTAATAAGCCTGTGTAAGCCTGTGAATTGACCTGTCAGCTTCCTTGCTGTATTATTATTTTTTGATGACATTAACATAATTTAACTTTTCCTGTCTTAATTTAAATAAAAGTGATTTCTCTATGTACAGGGTGAACACAAAGAGTTGGTTTAATTATCTATGAAAAGCTTATAAGAACTGCGGGTTGCTACCACCTAACTTCTAGAAAGGTAGAAGAAAAAACAACACAGGCAACAACCAAGTATGTATACATAAACCACTGCCGGTGTATGCGCATGTAGTACAGACTTATGATAACAAGGTAAATAACATTTTCCCCATGAATGCAGAACAATAATGAAATTTTAGCAAAATATTTTGAATACATATTATTTCGGGTTGAGTTGGAACTGAATGGCAGCGACAAAGATGACACAGCAAAAAAAATTGCAACCTAACCTAAAACATATGTACTTGCTCTTCGAAAGATTTAAAAAAAACAAAAGTATGAAATTCACAAAATATTTTTGTAATTTTGAGATGAAAGTGCTTTTTGAGATATAATATGTCCGTAAACTTAGTATAAACATCATTTTTCGTAATAAGGTACGAAAAATGACATTATTCCTTGGGTATGGGGCGTACTTTTTGGGGAATGAACTTTCTTAAATAAAAGTATAAAATAGGTTATGAAAAAATATATTGGAAAAAAGCACAGTTTTGGAGAAGTTATGCGGCCATTTAATAAAATTCTTTCAGTTTTAATAAGTTAGAACTTCAGGAAAAATTCTAATATTAAAACATGAGTACGCTTACGTTTCGCTAAAAATTTTTAGCTTCTTCATTTAATAACTTCTTTAATAGCTTAAAAGGAAGAGTTGTTCGCGTACCTCTAAACTGTTCAGTTGTGAAGTTACTAGTGCAGCGTGAAATTTATTAATTATAAGCAGTGAATTGTTAATAATATTATTGACATTGTTAACATTAAACCCAAATTCAGTGCCTAGCGATAAAGCGCACCGGCCGCACGCCTGCTGGCGTAGCGATAGCCGCCCACTAAAAACTTTTGACAAGCTTAAAATTTCTTACATTCGTGGCTTATCAGCCGAATTAACAGAAAATAGACGAATAAATAATCAAATCGCTATCAAGCCATCATTTCAAATGGCAACAGACGAATCTCTCGATAACATTATGGATTGCAACCATATCGAACCACATATAACCGTAGTTTCTCACGGCGAATTATCTCAATCAACACAAGATAATCGCCCCCAATCAACTAAACGTCCAAATATGTCTCCACCTGGGGATACGCAAAATAAGCGATACGTTTTCGACAACACTAGTTTAGTTAAACAAAACAAATACTATCTTCCCCCTTCCAGCGAAGAAATTCTTACAGAGAAAGTAACAAACGATAATAAAATACCTACAGAAGTCAAACCGATAAGAATTCCACCCATCTTCGTCCACGATGCCACAAATTATCAACAACTAATTACAGACATCAAATCTAAAGTCAGCGGAAAATTTGAAACTGGAATCAGAGGATCACAAATAAAAATTACTCTAAGCAAAATTGATGACTATCGCTCTCTCACTTCATACTTCGATAGTGAAAAAACAGTTAAATACCATACCTATCACGACCCAGCAAATGCTAACACTTCCGTCGTTATAAGAAACATACCTACATCGTTATCAAATGAAGATATCCACACCGAATTAACAGCAATGAAATACTCAGTAATCAGTGTTACGCGCCTACGCAACAAGGAAAAAAACCCGATACCAATATGCGCAGTTATCCTGGATAAGGAAGATGCAAATTCTAAAGAAATATACAAACTTAACTACTTGTTTTACTGCAAAGTTAATGTCGTACAAAGACGTAAGAGCGGAGATCTACCCCAATGCACAAGGTGCCAACGTTTCGAACACACCAAAAACTTCTGCAAACTAAATCCACGATGCGTAAGATGTTTAGAACATCATTACTCTAAATGTCCAGAACCAAAGTCGACAAAAGGATGCCTATATTACCAGAACCTGATTAAAAGCCGGCAATCGAGCCAAAACTCACGCACCCACCAAAACGATAGCAAACCTAGCAGTAGCCAATTTAATATCAACAGTCACACATTCCCTCAGCTTCCAAATATTAGAAAAACTCAACCTGCATGGATTCAAAATAATCACGAACATATCAGCGATCGCACCAACTCGATGAATAGCAGCGAACAACCGTCGCTACTTAACGAAATAATATTAAAAATTTTTGAATTAATTAAACCACATCTGAGCTCAGTAAAAGATCTCATTCTATCGTTAACTCCATCTCTTTTCAATGTCACTAAATAATGACAAGTCATACTCCAACTTAGTGCTCACTAACTGGAATGCAAACGGAATCATTCGTCAAAGGCAAGTACTTATTGCATTTTTAGTAAGGCATGCCATAGATATTCTTTGTGTCACTGAAACGCATTTACTACCAACAGAAAATTTTAAAATTCCTGGTTACGAAATTTATCGCAAGGATAGAGTTTCCGAAACAGCCGCTGGAGGAGTAGCTATTGTAGTTAAAAAATCGCTCAAAACCTATCATACACAATTACCCGAGATCATTAATATCGAAACCGTTGCGATAACCCTTGAACTTCAGAATAATCATCTTTTAAGAATAATATCTGCGTACAAACAACCAAATAAAAGTTTAATAGCAGCGGACATTGAAGGTGCATTTTTCGATAATACTCCAACCCTACTGGTGGGTGATTTAAACAGTAAGTCCACGATATGGG